>CAUYLG010049686.1:0-63487 GCA_963573385.1 Cacajao melanocephalus
CCCCCCCCCCCCCCCCCAGCATCCGACATTACGCCATCCGCCTCCACCCACTAAGCCTCACGACTTGTCACTCTTTCCCTACACGACCTCTTCCTTTCTCCGATAAGTATCCACATCCTGCAGCATCCCACAAGACCCCAGGCCCCCGCCCCCAATAAGCATCCACATCCTGCAGCGTCCCACAAGACCCCACGCCCCCACCCCTGATAAGTATCCACATCCTCCAGCATCCCACAGGACCCCATACCCCTGCCCCCAATAAGCATCCACATCCTGCAGCATCCCACAGGACCCCATACCCCTGCCCTCAATAGGCACCCACATCCTGCAGCATCCCACAAGACCCCAGGCCCCTGCCCCCAATAGGCATCCACATCCTCTAGCATCCCACAAGACCCCAGGCCCTCGCCCCCAATTGTCCTTTTGCTTCCAGGAAAGGAAAGCGTTGAGGATTAGAAACTCGGTCTTTTTTTTTTTTTTTTTTTTTTTTTGGTGACCAAGATATCATAGCCCAGATACTGGACACACAGAGAGGATAATTGAACTTGGTGTCTAGCCACTCCATGGCCCATTTTGCTAACGCCCTAAGGAGGCATTCAGCACACAGAAGGGAGCTGTTGTAACTTTCAGAACATAGGAGGAGATCATCCACAAATTGGATTACAGTAGAGTTTCCTGGTAATTTTACCTCCTTCAGATTTGCACTTAGGGTGTGTGAGAAGTAGGCAGGGGCCTCAGTAAATCCTTGGGGCATAAATGGTCCAGGAATATGGTTCATCTTTCCAGGTGAGGGTGACAAGCACAAGGAATTTTCATGACAGGGAATTCTAAAAAAGGCAGAGCACGCATCGATGACCGTGAAATACTGGGTGTTAGAAGTGATCCCAGCCGGGATATGTTAGTGTCAGGCACCAAGAAAAACCTCGGTTTGACAATTTTTAGATCAGTCTCAGATCTTAGATCAGCAGATGTTTTTTCCATTTGGCTTTTTAGAGGCTGGAATGGGAGCGTGGCATGGACTAGAAATATCGGGCAGTACCTTTCAAGTCCCTCTGGTTTTAAATGATTTTTGGGAATCTTGGGGAGTGGCGTGGAAGGATCTATTTCTATCTTACAGGGTTCTGCATCCAAATACATCTTACATCCATGGGGTTTGTGATCCACAAAGAAGGAGGAGTCCTGCCTAACAGCTGATGATGCTCTTGGCTAAATGAGTGCCAGGTGGAGGGAAGCAGAGAACTTAGGGAAGTCGGACACTGTGTCAGGGAACATGGAGAGGGGAGGAGTCCCTGGGGACACAGTGGATTCTAATACCCCAATTCAGGAGAGAATCGCTTCCTAGCAGATTTACAGGGTGGTGGGACAGAGAAGGAGCTTGTGCTGCTTTAAGAGGTCCCACAGAAATGTTTTGAGGTTGAGAAAGAGGCAAGTGGTGAGGCACAGGATCAAAACCCACCCCTGGTGAAGGTGGGTGACTAGGAGGAGCGGAGCAGGAAATGGGGAGGTCGTAAGGGTGGGATGCGTTGCCCAGGACCAGTGAGCATCGTGGTTGAGTACCCTTCAGGTTGCAGGGTGACTTCTCCTGTTGAGCTTAGTGGCAGTGAAGGACTTTGGACGTTTGCTTCCTGCAGGGCAGATAGTGATTTTGTGGTAAGCAGAGGGCTCTGGATTCTTCCCTCCTCTGGATGGCTGAGTTCTTCCCATGAACCAGCAAGTGTCCAGACCCACAAAAGCCTATGGTTTCAGAGCTTGCTGTGGGTCAAATGTTTCAGGTTTTTTTCCTGATGATTTTAATTGCAGTGCATTGTGCATTGTATATTTTCCAAACGGACGGGGTTGTTACATGCTGAGAATTCTGAAGTTCTCAATGAGAAAGTTTAGGAAAGAGTGAACTGTTATTTAAATCACTCCAGTTTTCTTTCAGTCTGTCTCAAAACCTTAGTTTAGAAAAACACAATAATAACCATTTATGACAGCTGTTTTAAAAAATAATGCCTCTTTATTACCCTTTTCAAATCAAAATGCCCACAACTTCCTTCTGCCTTCATTATAAGCCTGTGTAGCAGATAAAGCAGACAGTCATCTTCCAGTTTCAGAAATGGAAGACTGAGGCCGAAAGAGAGTCAGGCCCTTCATCTACTGCTCATCTGGTCCCTAATGCCTCCGTCTAATCCATGTCCCCTGCCACCGCCCATTCAGAATTGATGCAAGTGCCCCCAGGTGCCAGGCCCTGGGGAGCCTGAGAGACTCAAATGCAGGCTTGTCCTCAGAGAGTGAGAGGATGAGGTGGAGCTATTTAATTCTAGATTCAGCCCTGGAGACCATGGCTCCTGACTTCAAATGTGGAGAACTTTTCAGTTCAACTCAGCTGGGAACTTGACCTGGTTCTTGGGAGTGAGCAGCAGGCGACCTTCACCCCAGGATGAGGGGAGGGCGCAGGCGGCCAGCCCAGGATGTCATGATGTGCTCATGGCCCGCTAACTACCTGACTACAGAGGATCATGGCTGTTTGAAGATAGCATGGCAACAGAAACAGTAACGACCCTGGCTTTCTTCCCACCTACCATCATCAACGTATTTCAGAGAGCAACAGCACAGTTCTGGTGCCTTCTACCTTGCTTTTCATCACAGAAGGCAGGAAAGTGGGTGGAGGGAGGCAGGGGAAGGAACACAGCGGGCTCTGGGGTTGGGTGGAGCTGGGCTGGGCGGTCAGTTCTCCATGTGGCCTCCACGTGGCATGGGAAGCTCCTTAAACTCTCTGAGGTCCAGGTTCTTCATCTGTGTCACGGGGGAGCAGGACTGGCTTTGCTGATTTGCTGGAAAGGGTAGAGACGACTCTATAAAGTGTGCATGGCCAGTGCTGAGAAAATGGCAGCTGTCATCGTTAACCCGCCTGACCAAAATCCATTCCTGGACCCATATGCTACTTCCCATTTTAAACCATCTGAAATATTTTCTATTCAAAATGTTTAAAATGTTTTATTTTCCCCCTATTTACTATTAAAAATTAATTAGCAACACAAGAAGAGGTACATTGACAAAGTAGTTTTATGCCTTTCGAACTTCTCTTGAGAGTTTTTATTTAAACAATCTTATTTAATAGAGTGACTCATGCCCATGGTAAATATATAGTTTTAAGAGATATACATTTAAAGTAAGTCTCCCCCCCGCAAAAAAAAACATTAATTTCAGCTGGTCATTGCTGCTCATTTGTTAGAAAAATAAGTTGATAAGCAGTAAAAATCTACATTTGAACTGACAAAATTTGGTAAGAAATAAATAATTCAGTGCACCATTGACCATTCACATCAATGTGTTTCACATTAATGGGAGATTGGATAAATGCCTGATTTTTGAATATTCATTTTGAGCAATGAGATTGAAATAAAGTTAAAAAACTTGTTTTTACTCCCTTCTCAAAGGATTTGATTTATATTACAGATAATTACGTATGCAACTTCTCTGTCAGATTGCAAGTTTTTGTTGGCAGAGAGTTGAGGAGAATTCAAAGTGTGAAGAAAGAGGAGAGAGATAGTGAAATTACATTGAGATGAACTACATGATGAGATGTATTCACCATCCCACTCCAAGGGAAGTACATTGTTTCCGCTGGTCTATCTGAAAAAAAATAAAGTCAGTCTCCTAGCTTATATCACCAATTCTCTGGCGATTTCCCCAGAGGGGTCCAGTGTCACTGTTTCTGGTCTCTCTCTAGGATGGGCCATGCATAGTCAGGCATTTATAGGCACACGTGTACTGCATGCACTGCTGTGTACCTTCATTTTTTTGTAACCACACAATTTTTCTTGGATATGGTTTTTTATCAGCATATATAGATAAATTGTGCTTTCAAAAATGAGTACCAGGTATTCAAAAATTCACATGTGCCAGTGTTTATTTGCCAGTGATAGGATTTCATGTGTGCCCATCCACAACCTATCACAGACTTCCAGGGAAACTGTTTTTGGGTCTTTTAGGTGGAGTTGCTCCTTCAGCTTCCTGGAAGGTGGACCATCTGACCCTCAACAGCACGGACCCCAAACCTGGCATAGTAATATTGGTCTAGGTTTCTTCTTCAGCTCCACCAGCAGCCTTTTAGTGATGTGCGAAGCCCATTTCTCCTTCTCAACCTGCCATTTCCTAGTTTATAAATCAGACATTATTGTTTCTTCTCTTTATCCTGAAAATTCAAAAAATTTTACAGATTTTTCTATTTACAAGTTTATTAAAAAATGTGGAAATCTAGAAAAGCATAAAGAATAAAATAAAAAATTCCAGTTATCCCATCCCTCAGAGACAACTGATACGAAAGTACTGGGAAGGGAAGAGGGTGGTCCCTTTAAATGACACAGAAGTGGAAAGGGGAGTGCTGGGAGAGGAGGACGTGGTCCCCAGCCAAGGCTCCCCTCCAAGGACCTAGGTGAGGACAGGCATTTTTGTTTTCCTGCCCAAATGTGACATTTCCCAAGACCACGCTGGCCTGCCATGCCCCCATCCTGTGCCTGTAAACATTTGAGACCCTAGCACGGCAGAGACAGAAACAGCTGGATGTCGAGAGCAGCACATCGGCAGAGGAACATGCAAGTGGTTGGACGTCAAGGAGTGCACCGACAGCACCAGCGCGCTGACAGGCCCGGGACACCAGCAGCCACCGACCAGCCAGAATGACGTGGAGTTTGGCTGGGGCAGTCGGAGGAGAGCTGGGGCGCTGAGCGGCCCAGTTCCAGGGGAAAACCATCTCCCTCTGGCTCCCCCATCTGCTGAGAGCTACTTCCATTCAATGAAACCTTGCACCCATTCTCCAAGCCCACATGTGACCCAATTCTTCCCGTACACCAATGCAAGAACCCAGGATACAGAAAGCCCTCTGTCCTTGGGACAAGGCAGGGGTCTAATTGAGCAGATTAACACAAGCCACCTACGGACGGCTAAACTGAAAGAGCACCCTGTAACACACAACCACTAGGGCTTCAGGAGCTGTAAACACTTACACCTACACATTGCTGTGGGGTCGGACCTCACAACCTGCCCATCTGTATGCCCCCCTAGAGGTTGAGCAGCGGGGCTCCGAAGAAGCGAGCCACATGCCCCTCGTGCACCCTGTGACGGGGACAAGGGAACTTTTTCTGCTTCACAGCCACTGTTAACCTTAAGGCACCTTCACTCCTCGTGCGCTTTCTGTAGCCCGCTGTTGTGGTTTTTGTCTACATTAATCATATTTGACCCTTTTCCCCCTGTAGATATAAATTCTGCATAAATAATTTTTAATGGCTGTATACTTTATGGAGTAGCCATGGCATCATTTATTTAACCAGTCATCCATACTTAGGCATTTTATATTTTTGGCTTCATGCGTAATTCTATGAGAAATATCATCACCTATAAGTCTTTGCCCACTTTTCTGTGGGGTGAATTTTCTGGTATGGGATGACTGGGTCAGTGATTATTGATTCCTTATATTACATTGATCTATTTTGCCAAAGTGTCCTTCAAGAAGACTGTGCGGATTTCCAGCTACATCACCAGTGGGTTGGTGTGCCTCTTTCTCAATACTCAAGACTATACATTAAATTTCTTAAAAATTGAGACAAAAATATAACAAGACCTTGTTTATTTATTACTTCTACTCCTGTTAGTAATCTATATTTAGAAAAACTCTCAGCCTAAACCAAGTAAGAAAACAAATAGTTGAAAACATTGTAGCAAACCTTTATTGTGATTGTAATAGCACATTGATAAGTGATGCTGTAACTTGCAGAGAACATTTCTGTTTATGACTTCTTGTGGGCGCCATCTTAACTGTGGAAGAAGTTGGACTCTGGGTGGATTGGAAGCCTCTTTTGCCACAAAACCTTAGTGGAGAAAATAGATTCTCTGTATTGTAACAAACATAGTAAATTAATATTTATATTCACTTTATAGTGAGATAGTTCTCAAATTCTAAGTTATTTGAATTTAAAGAAAAAGACAAAATGGCAGTAACAGTAAATTATAATGTAAAAAAATTAACAATCAGAATTGCAAAATTGAGCTTCTATATTGTTAAAAGATATCAATGATAACATTTATTATTTTTAGACTTAAAAATACACCTTATATTTTACGTTATTTTAATGTGAATTACAAGAGTTTGAAACTATTACAAGTGTCTGATTATGGCCTAGTCTCATGAATAATTCTAACTTGGTACTGGGTTTTGAAAATCTTCTAAGTACTTCCTCTCCCTCAACACATAGAGATAATAGACGACCCCCTCAAGATTACATTGAAGCTGCCCTAAAACTCAGGAGTGAAATAAGTGGTTTCTATTAATTTTTCAAAGGAATGCATGTGATTTTCTTTGGGAGAGTATCTTGGCTCCAGGGAAAGGGAAAACAGCTACATTCTTTAAGGTGAAATTATCTGCCTGTTTTCCAATGGACGTGATTTTCTTTCTTTTTACCCATCATAGTCGTGAGGGACACGTTTTTTAAACAGTGGAGTCATGTCCTGTTCATCTGGGCATTTTAGATTTTATGAAATGCCCAGATTTTATCAATCTGCACAGAATGTGGCAACTGTGGGGTTGGAGCCCCACAGCCTGCTCGTCTGTATGCCCTCCTGGAGGTTTGAGCAGCGGGGCGCTGAAGAAGCTAGCCACACCCCCATCGCATGCACTCTGAGGGGTCAAGGGAACGTTTCCAGTTTCACAACCACTATTAACCTTAAGGCACCTTCACTCCTCATGCTCTTTCTGTAGCCCACTGTTGTGGTTTTTGTCTACAACAAAACCGTGATATATGTGTATATATATACGTCTACGTCACCAGGCTCTGTGACATTCTGTGCAGCTTGATAAGGTCCTCTATAGGGTATGGTATGCAGTATTGGAGGCTGCTTAGTGCATCCTCTGTGTGTGTGTGTGTGTGTGTGTGTGTGCATGTGTGTATTTATTTATATTTTTATATATGGAGGATTTATTATATATAAGTATATATATATATATATATATACTTTGAGTTTTCAGTGTTTCCCCCTTGAACTTAAGATATTAATGGATGCTTTTCTTTTTATTCTTGCAGTGTTTTTACAAATGGAAGATTATTTATTCCACCTGCAAAAATTATTATACCCAAATTTAGTCTGTCTGATTGGGATATCGTGCTGGCCGTGATTGGAGAAAAAGTCTTCCCTCTAGGAGGCGTCCGGAAGTAAGGGGACTCTCACCTGTAGGACAGCCGGGGGTGGCAGCTTGTGTTTATTCTCTTCTGTAGAGTTTTCTGCCCGGACCAGCAAGGTCTAAAATGATTCACCGTAAACTCTTAATTTTAATTCTTCAAGCAGATGGTATTTTCTCAATCTTGGTACCATACTTACTTTTAACCTGTCTCATTAATTTATTCATTCAACAAACCATGGAACATCTACCATGTTCTAGGGGTAGAGAATACAGCCTTGCAAAAAAAGGGTCTTGCTCTCTGAACCCCCTGCTGACTGGGCCAACCATTCAAGTTGCTAGAATGCTGCAGTTGTTCCTGTGCTGTGACACGGACTCCTGTCCCTCTGCCTGTTCCCTGTCCTGGATTGGGGAAACAGCTGGGGGTGGAGTGCTTGGGAGTAGAGTTTGGGGTGGGAGAAGGGGAAGCCACGGAGGAGCTGCAGTTGGTCTGGAGGAGCCAGGCCTGTGGGAGCTGGTGTTTGGATTGAGTCTTGGCAGCGATGGGGGCAACTGAATTCCATGGGACAGAAGGGCGTGTGGGAAGGAGCTGGTGTGTGTAATGGCTTCTCGCATGGGCTTGGGGGTCTGATGTGGAGCAAAATCTCTCCACCGTCCGTGTCTTTGTGATCTCTGGGACATTTCCAACTTCTCGATGCATATTTTGTCATCTGGAAAACTAGAAGTAATAATAATACCTACTTCCAAGGGTCCTAATATATATACAGTGCTTAGCGTAACACTCGATGCATAGTAAGCATGAACTGGGGTTTGTGATTATGATTGTGACAGTCGGTGAGGCACAAACAGGCAGAGCGTGCCAAGGAAGCACGCCACCGTCATCACAGGAAATTCTGCACTACTGTGAGGGAAGTGGTGGGTCCCATGAGCACCGTACAGACCAGGCAAGGGCTTCCTGTCTTGCAGCCACGGGGTCCCACTGGCGTGAAGGAAAGCTCACAGCGGTCGTCATGATGCTGGATTGAGGGTGGGAAGTGAGAGATGGGCGCTGAGCCAGGTGGCCGTGAAGATGATCTGAGTTGGCCTTTGGCTTTAACCACATTCAGGCTGAAAGTGAAGGGATGGGAAAAATAGCCCATGCAAGTGGAAACCAGAAGAGAACAGGGGCAGCTGTACTTCCATCAGACAAAATAGACCTCATGTGAAAAACTGCAGCAAGAGATAAAGAAGGTCACTGCATTGTGTTAAAAGGGTCAGTCCATCAAGAATATACAACAATTATAAATATATATGCAACCATCACTGGAGCACGTAAATACATAATATGCCAGTATTACCAGAACTGAAGGGAGAGGTAGACAGCAATACAATGATAGGAGGCGACCTCAGTACTCCACTTTCAACAACAAATACATCATCCAGACAGAAAGTCAATAAGGAAACCGTGGACTTAAATAACAGTAGAAACCCAATGGGCTTAACAGACTTCCGGACATTCTGCCCACCAGCGGCAGAGTGCACTTTCTTCTCATGTACACAGCATTCTCCAAGGTAACTCATATGTTAGGCCACAAACCAAGTCTTAGCAAATGTGAGACTGAAATCATATCGAGTACTTTTTCTGACCGTAATGATACAAAACTAGAAATTAGGAATAGGAGCAACACTGGAAAATTTACAAATATGTGGAAATTTCACAGTGCATTCCTGAACAACCATTGGGTCAAGGAAAAAATCAAAAGGGAAATGAAAAAAGTATCTTGAGACCAACAAAAATGGAAATACATACTAGAACTTATGAGAGTCAGCAAGCACTGTTCTAAGAGTGAATTTTATAAAGAAAAATGCGTATAATGGCCAGGCGTGGTGGCTCATGCCTGTAATCCCAGCACTTTGGGAGGCTGAGGTGGGTGGATCACCTGAGGTCAGGAGTTCAAGACCAGCCTGGCCAACATGGTGAAACCCGTCTCTACTAAAAATACAAAAAATTAGCTGAGTGTGGTGGCGGGCATCTGTAATCCCAGCTGCCTGGGAGGCTGAGGCAGGAAACTGGCTTGAACCGGGGAGGTGGAGGTTGCAGTGAGCCAAGATCTTGCCATTGTACTCCAGCTAACAAAACTCTGCCTAAAAAAAAAAAAAAAAAAAAAAAAAAAAAAAGAAAAATGCTTATATTAAGGAAAAAGAAAGATCTCAAACAACCTAACTTTACACCTCACTTTTATTAACAGAATGAAAGACAGAAATCATACGATCATCTCAATAGATGCAGAGAAGGCGCTACACAAAATTCAACATCCTGTCACCATCAAAGCTCTCAGCCGTTAGTATAGAAGGAATGTATCTCAACATAATAAAAGCCAAATAAGACAAGCCTGCAGCTAACATCACACTCGATGGTAAAAAGCTGAAGCTTTTCCTGTAAGGTTAGGAACAAGCTAAAGGTGCCCACTTGTTCCACTTACATTCAGCATAAGGCTGGAAGGTCCTAGCAAGGGGAATCAGACAAGAAAAAGAAACAAAAGGCATCCACATTGCAACGGAAGAAGTCAAACAATCTGTTTGCAGATGATATGATTTTATATATAGAAAACCCGAGACTACACCAAAAAACTGTTAGAATAAAAGAATTCAGTAATGTTGCAGGATACTAAACCAACATACAGAAATCAGTTGTGTTCCCACATAATCCCAATGAGCTATCTGGAAAAGAAATTAGCATTTCTTTTCCATTTTGGTGAATTTACCAAATTTCCATTTGCTAAGACTTGGTTTGTGGCCTAACATATGAGTTACCTTGGAGAATTTCATTTACCATTACCATTTACCAAAGCACCAAAAAGAGTAAAATACTTAGGAATAAATTTAACCAAGCAAGTGAAAGCTCTCTACACTGAAAACTATAAACACCAATGAAAGAACTTGAAAAAGGTACAAATAAATGGGAAGACATCCATGTTGATGGATTGGAAGAGTTAGTATTCCTCCAATATTATACCAAAGCAACTGCACCAATGAGGGTCCTTTTCTGAGGTGGGGAGTCCTGCAGAGGAGCAGGTTTGGGTGTTGACAGCAAGTTGAAGAATCAACTAACCCATGCCTGTGGGACCCCTGAGGCCTGGGCTGCAGACGGAGCTGGAAGCCGGACTTTTAGACTGGGGATGTGTTAACTCGGTGGCCGGTGGAGCTGTGTGTACGGATGAGGCCCCATGGAGAAGCCAGCTCGGGTGCATCAGCCGCTGGTCATCTTGTGAGAATGTGGGGCTGTCGTGGTCAGATTTTTCACAAGAAGGCAGAAATGTCAAATCATTTAAAACAAAGACAAGAATCCTTCTCTAATCAGTTGCTTTTATGCCTGTATTCTGCCCACAGGCAAGGTTTTGGGTATCCTATAAGGGGAGCTTTGTTTTCCTCAGCAGCTCTTCGGTCCTGATGCTGGACCGGGTCCCCACGTCTATGTTGCCCTGCCCGTTGGTGTCTCATCTGACCACTTGGCACTTGATCCTGCCTTTGCCCAGATGCGATTTTTTTGAATTCCTTTTGCCTTGTTTTCTGTGCTATGGACTCCTAACACGCTGCCTGTTCCCTGTCCTGGATCGGGGAACCAGCTGGGGATGGAGTTCTTGGGAGTAGAGTTTGGAGTGGGAGAAAGGGAAGCCATGGAGGAGCGTGCAGAGGAGCTGCGGACTCCGGAGCGGAGGCAGGGCGTGGTGGCGGAGGCAGGGCACCTGGGGTGGCGGAGGCAGGGTGTGGTGGCGGAGGCAGGGTGTGGTGGTGGAGGCAGGGCACCTGGGGTGGCAGAGCGGCCCTGGAGGGCACAGCCTGGAAGCCTGGGCCAGATCAGCTTCCAGGGAACAGCACGGCTGAGGCCGGCGAGGTGAGACCTAGAACATTCTCTCTGACTGCACTTAGCAGGTGGCCATGGGCTCTTTGAGATGGAAGCCAGGTCCTGTGGGCAGGCTTGAGTCGGGGGTGAGAAAGCAGACATGGGAGTGTAGGGGCCACGTAGCTGTGAGGGGGGAGAGTGGGGTGATGCAGGAGACGTGGGATTGCGGCTTGAGGGGTTCAGGGCAAAGCTGTGGTCACCGCTGAACAGGAGGGGCCTGAGCACACCTCTGTCCCGAGGGTGAAGTCCCAGTGGAGGGGAAGAGGATGAAGATGGAGGAGGGAGTGGGGCACACTAATGAGGGTCCTTTTCTGAGGTAGGGAGTCCTGCAGAGGTGGAAGGTGGTGTGACCTGGAGGATGGGTGGATGGGTAAGCCGTGCAAGGGGGGAAGCTACCGTTCCTGCGAGGCAGGGGTGGAGGTGAGGGTGGGTGCAGGCACCGAAAGCTTTGAGGTGGGAGGGAAGGAAGGCGGCAAATTCATGCCGAAGGGACTCTAAAATGGGAAGAGACTGTGTCTTGCGAATGGACAGAGGAGGATGGGGGTGGTGGGAGTGACACGGAAGGGAGGATTGCTGAGCAGGGGTCAGGGCCCTGCTAGACTGCACGCTGTAGCAGAACAAACCCGTAGCTGTGTGTGCTCTCGGGCACTCAGAGCCGGGGGTGAGAGGAGAAGGCAGATGGGCGGTTGCACGGGGTGAAGGCAGGGAGGGACAGGCAGGGGAGGGGGCTCCTGGCACAGCAGGTGGAGTCGTTGCTGGTGTGGACATGTAGCCAGAGCCAGTTGGGTGGCCTGAGGCCCAGGGTCTAGCTGTTGTAGCAGATTAGGGGAAGGTGGGAGAGTGGGAGACTGGGAGGCCAAGAGGCTGCAGGTGCGAGGTTGAGACATCCACCTGGGGATGTTTCTGGGTGATAAGGAGGTGCGAAGGACTGCCCTAGGGGGAGTTGAGACGGTGCAGGGGAGATGAAGATCTTCCAGGCTGAGGAGTGGGAAAACGCGCGCAGGGAGAGGGAGGAGCCCGCTATGGGCAGCCCTGGTCCCTGATGGTAGACGCTGGGGTGGAAAAGCAGAAACGTTTCATCCTGCCTTATGCTTTTGTCAGCTAACTCTCTCGGGAGTAGATTAAAAACATCAAAGAGGGATTTACAGTCACCAGTTGTGAGACCAGCGATGAAAACTGATGAACGCTTTCGAGTAGGATGTAAACTGCTGGGCCGTTTAGAGCAGTGGAGCCACGAGTCATTTTGTAGCAGCGGCCAGGAGCAGGTGGAAGTTAGATGCTTGCGCACAAATCAGTACCGGGAATACCCCATCCCCCCGGAATGCAGAATGCAGCTGTAGATATTAGCATATTATTCTCAAAGAAATAAAGCTGTATGCAGCAGGTAGACCTGTGTATATTTCTGGGAGAAGCTAGAAATGATGGTGGAAGAAATTGATTTTTTTTTTTTTTTGAGATTCGCTCTGTTACTGCCCAGGCTGGAGTGCATGGCGCGGTCTCAGCTCACTGCAACCTCCACCTCCCGGGCTTAAGCAATTCTCCTGCCTCGGCCTCCAGAGTAGCTGGGATTAGAGGCACCCGCCACTATGCCTGGCTAATTTTTGTATTTTTAGTAAAGATGGGTTTTTGCCATGTTGGCCAGGCTGCTCTTGAACTCCTGACCTCAGGTGATCTGTCCGTCTCGGCGTCCCAAAGTGCTCGGATTACAGGCATGAGACACTGTGCCTGACCTTGGATTAAATCTTAAGTATCACATATAGAATGATAGTAGTGAAAGTAGGAGAGAAAATTCTTATATGGTAGAAGTAAGCAAGGGAATAGAATATTTAAAGGGAAAAAAGGACATTAGATCAATAAGCTAATTTATTTTTTTTTCCTTGGACTTAAATTAGTTTTTTATGGTTGGGTTTAGAAAAAGTGCAGAGCTTGGAAATAAAAGAAATGCTTAGAAAGTAGGAATACTGAGCTTGAAGGAGTGATGCGATATGCACACTACAGAATTAAAAAAATCCATGCATGTGCTACTGTTGAATGGGAACTGCGGCTATTGCTTCTCACGCATTTGAGAAATTATTTGTATTTCTCTGTATTTATTATTCTTTAGATAATGCTAATATGATTCAGCTGAGATTTCTATCACACCTTTTCCTTGTGTGGGTTAGAAACTAAGCCAGTTCTTTTTTTCGGAGACTCTCTGTCGCCCAGACTCAGTGCAGTGACGCGATCACAGCTCACTGCAGCCTTGACGTCCTGGGCTCAGAGGATCCTCCCACCTCAGCCTCCTGAGTAGCTGGGTCTACAGGTGTAAGCCACCACTTATGGCTTTTTTTTTTTTTTTAAATAGAGATGAGGTCTTGCCATGTTGTCCAGGCTAATTATTCTTAGTAGTATTAAAATTTCTTGAGTCACTGGATAGTTTGAGTTTTTAGCATGATGCATCCAAATAGCCCAGAGAAATACTGAGTGAAATTCTGTGAGTCTCTGTGCAAGACGATTGCCGATCTCAGTTAGAAAAGGTGCTCATAGTGGCTGTTAGCTGAGTGCTGGGGATGCAGCCGTGAGCAGAGCAGGCTCAGCCCTCAGCCCTACTGCAGCCCAGCAGAGAGGAAAGGCGTCAGGTGAGCAGTTATGGTGAGGGGAGTGTGTTCATGAGAGGGAGCACAGCTCCAGGGGAGCCCAGTCTAGGAGACCTCCCAGAAGAGATGCACTCTCCAAGAACTGGCGGACACACGGGAGTCAGGGCAGGAGGGCACCCTGCGGCCTCTTGTGCCTCACCTTAGTCCAGGCCCTGGAAGTGGATGGGAACCACAGGGCTCACTCTGCGAAAGGAATGATGCTTAGCATGGAGTAGGGGACATGGAGGATGAAAGAGGGCAAGTTACCCGAGGTTAACAATTCTGAAAATTCTGTCCTTGTCTCCTACTGGAAGAAAAAGGTGATGAGCTATGCTTGTGAATTTCTCTGAGACTCTAAAGTGGAACGATCTCCACTCCCCGTTTTCAATTTCCCACTGCCTGTTGAGTATCTACTCTGCACCAAACGCTATTCTAGGAGCTGGGAGGTGGTAAACAAAACATCTGGAAGAACGTATTCCTGGACACTGAGGACCACACAGCTTGCTGGGAAACAGATCCGCTAAGGGAAACAGTTACTTTGCAATAGGAGGCCGTGCTGGGGCTGGGCCAGTGGGACAGGGGAGGACCTCGAGCTCCGTGGGCGTCTCAGAGCAGCCGGCCCGCATGGCTGGGAGTAGAAGGAGGCTTTGTGGAGGCAGCAGATCCGTCCTGCGTTCTGGAGAACTGGGTAGTGGAAGGGAGATGTTCTAGGTTGGGGGACTGAGTGGACCACCGCCTGGCTGCAGGAGCGAGGAAGTGTGAGAGGGGCCTGGTTGTAGTGAAACTTGAGTTTTAGCAAATGCTGGGAGATATGTGTGGATACCTAGGGCTGCAGCAGGTGACAGATGGCCTTAGTGGCTATATGCAGAGTTTTACGATGTTTTAAGAGCTAATGAATGCCAGGGCGGGGGACACACACACACACACACACACACACGTGCTTTCCCATGGCCCACACCTGTGAGCTGGCTCTGTTCCCTCTGAGGCAGGGGCTTCCTGCCTTGGATTCTGTGCAGGGCCCAGCGTCAGTCATGCTGCCCCGCATTGTGGGCACAGCTGTCCCTTATCCACCAGTGTGTTTTGAACGTCAGCATCCATGATTTAGGTGACAGTCATTTTGGAGAGACTGTGGTGACCCATGAACTTGAGTTTGCTGATCTTGACTAACCTGATTAGGAAAGACAGAGGTGCCCACCCTAAAGGCAGTGAAAGGTCTGAGGGAGGCATAGTGGGGCATTGCCATGGAGCAGCCTGGCCACCACTGTTCATGGCAGCTGCTTGCCCAGTTGATGTCACTTCTGGCTCAGCACAGTGTGTCCTGGCCCAGGGAGTAGCCGAATCCCAGCTTGGGTGCAAGGTGCAGCGCACACGCTGGACATGTTGAGTGTGGCCTGACCTCGCCCATCTCAGAGAAGTGATGTGTTTTGCTTCACAACATACCAAACCTTTATTTGTTGATTGATTCAACAAATATTGAGAGCTTGAGGGGTTTCCCTCTAAGCTCTAGGGGAGTGGGGTGAGCATGGTTGCCGAGTACCATCTGAGCCAGGAGACCCCCATCCAGGCGACACGGAAGGTATTTGAGAGGCAGACACCCAGATTGCACAACAGAGTGGATCCATCCGGGGGACCAACAGCCTGAGAGCCTCTGGGGCTGACAGCTCTCCAGGGTGAAGGCCCCAAGCAGATTCTCATCCACGTATTTATTTGCTCTTAGACAGGTGATTCTTAATACACAGGTGCTCTACATTTACTCATAACTCAAGAATCTCCCAAGTAGGCAGCTGTTACCTGCCTACCACTAATTACAAACTAAAAGGTATCCTCCATGGAGGAGCCATGCGGGCAGGGTCAACTTAATATTTCTCAACATCTTCCCCCTTCTTTGTTTCAACAAAGCTAGGTAAGAAAGTACAGCTTGATCTTGGTGAACCACTTCTTGGAGGATTCTGGATTTGCACCTGCAAACTACACAGAGAAACAAAACAGATGAATAACATAATCACAACAGCAATCATAGATCCTCCAAATGTTTTTATCCAAATTTTAGGGCTGCCAGTCCGTCAGCAGCTCCCTCAAGCACTTGGAGCCTGACTGCCTACTCTTACATTTCTTCCTTAAGGAGTCGGGACCCGGAAATCTTTTGGGAAATAGGGCAGAGGTCATGCTTCTGTAACTGCTTCCTGCTGAAAAGGGGCCGAGGGTCTTCCGAGTCCCTCCTCCTTGCTTACTTCCTAAAGGCGTTTCCAGGTGCTGTTTTATTCTGTTCTGATTATGTTCAGGCTCATTTTTTAGAGTTAGTAAGGCTAATCTATAACTCTCCTACCACCAAAAGACATGAAGCGGGGTGGTTAACACAGCTCTGAATCTAAAGAGCTTTTATTTCTTGTAAACTTCTGATGTGTAAGAATTAGGGCCTGATTCTCTATATTTTCCTTCCCAGACTTTTACTGGTTTTAGGGTCATAGGTATTTTTCAGAGTTCTTTTTATTCAGCTCTTATCATCGGCCATACTATTTTTGGTCGTGGTCCTACTAGTCCCTCATCTCTCCAGACAATAGACTTGTCGTTCTCAATATGTGTAAATTCTAAATAATTGTAGTTATTTATCTGCTATCTGAATTCCATGTTACTATAAGAGGACTGACGGGTGCAATCAATGCTAAGTATCCCCTTGGGGACCGATAATCAATAATTCCATAGAATTGTTGCACCCCACCTCAGCCTCTATCACAACACAGTCTCTCCAGATTAATGTTCTTAATTTAGGGGACCATTCTTTTCTTTATTGGTATTCAGGTTTTGATGGCCAAAACATTGTTACTTTATTTTCCAGATTATTACAGAAAATACTAAGGCCAGAGATCATTAAAGGAAGAAAACAATATAGGCCCAATGTGTGAAACTTTCTTTTACGTCTCTCCCCACTCCAGAAATGCTCACTTTAATCATGATAACATCATCATGATTACCATAGCAGGCTGTCCTGCTCTCTTCAGGTTTTCCTCCGCTATTTGTGAAAGTCTCTCAGTTTGACCCCACGTCAATGGTGACGTTTGGCGTGTTCTCCTTGTGGGAACGGTACTCGACCTCGATGTTAGTCTCACCATCTCTGCGACTGGGGGGTCCGCTGCAAGTCTTTTCTGGTATCTGGCTTATAGTATGACTTTAAAAAGTCTGCATGGTTGGCTGGGCGCAGTGGCTCATGCCTGTAATCCCAGCACTTTGGGAGGCCGAGGCAGGTGGATCACGAGGTCAGGAGTTTGAGACCAGCCTGGCCAATATGGTGAAACCTTGTCTCAAAAAAAAAAAAAAAAAGTGTCTGTATGGTACCCACACCAGCTGTTGATTTGGACCTGCAGAAATACAATCAAATCCTCTCCCGCAGGTTATTACCCCTTTCCCAATTCTTTGTGAGTGGATCTCGCCACCAGATTAATTGCCTTACAGTTTCTTCCTTGGATTCTTTATTCAGGTGTTGTTCAGGAACTAAATTTTCTGAAGCCTCCAGTTTTTCTTTTGTTGGCGGCCATGGCTCTATCCATATGGGTTGGTTTGTCATCTATTTCAAGGCGATAGTCTCTGGAGGCTTAACAATGGCTGCCATCAAAAAGAATGTCCCAAGTCCTGGCAAGTGTTTTATCTTTTAACTTCTAAAAATTCCTTTGGACTCTGCAAATTTTCTTCCAATCCCATCCCAGGCACATAGCCCTTATCATGCATCATTTGGTGGCCTGGTGGGCTCTATGACTGTTCAGGTACTGAAACCGGAGCTCCCCATTGCTGTAACAAATATCTTCCCCACAAGTTAACAAGGATTTGCATCATAACAGGCTGCATAGTTCCAAGCTGTCCCTCAGGCACCTCTCAGGTGAAAATGCGACTACTTTGGTACACTTTAGAGGCCTGCCCTACTCCAAGCACATAAAACAACATTTTCCATGGGCCAAGAAAGTGGCCAATGTTGGAAAGAAACAGAAACATCTGCTCCAGTACCTACCAATCTTTAAATTTCTTTCTTTGTATCATCATCTCACCTGTAGGACGTTTGTCAGTAATTTGATTTACCCAATAAGCTGCTCCGTCTTGTGTGTTTATACCTCCAAATTCTCCTGTTCTTTTAGTTTCACTTTTTCCTATTTTTTCATATGGTGTAACTAAAAGCTGTGCTAGGACTTCCCCAGGCTCAGCACTCCAAGGAACGGAGGACGCTACAATTTGAATTTCCCCTGTGAAGTCCGCATCAATAACCCCTGTATGAATTCTAACTCCTTGAGCAGAAAGACCAGCTCTCCCTAGAAGTGAAGGGCCACAAACTCCTGCAGATATTTTTTTGCAGTGGCTTTCCCGGTAAAATGCTTACTCTTTGAGAACTGTACAAATCTGCTGCGCTCCCAGCTGTGGCAGGGAACAAGCACTGTATAGGGATAAGAGAACAGTTCGTACTGCATAGGCCCCAGTTTGGATCAGGCCTGAGGCGGGCCCCTCAACCCCTTTCCTGAAATCAGATTTCCTTCCTTGTCAAACCTTGAACGACACTGATTTACCCAATGCTTTCTTTTTCTACATCTGGGACACACTCCAGGCTCAGTACCCTTGTTTCAAAGATGGTAAAGGCCTTGTTTTTAATAAACGAGTTCAGGTTAAAGTATCCTAGGCTATTGGAATCAGCTGGTAAGAAGTAGTCACATTTTCTAACAATCCCAGCACAAATGGAGACTCAGGCCCATACTGGCTGATGGCCTGGCCAAACTCCTTCAGCAATTTGAAGATAAAGGGTTCAAAAGCGACCCACACTTGCCCCCTGCTGATCTTGAGGGTGTACAACAACTAGAAGCTGCCACGCCTTCAAATCTCCCTCTATTCTCACTCGTGGAATTCCGGCTTGGATGGAACCTGTTACTGTAATTCTAGGAGTACAAACGCCTGAACTGGTTACTGTAGCTCTAGGAATACACATGCCAGCAGAAGCAGAAGTAGAAATATCAGGAGGATCTGGCCATCTTTCTATAAGATACTGAGGGGACGCTGACGGGCACACCTTTTCCTCATTTGACTTCTCATACTTTTGCTCTATAATTTCTCCACATACTTCATCACACTCCTCCTCTCCTGAACCTTTTCCTGAATCCTTTTCCTCATCGTCTGAAACAGCTCCAGGGCAGAACGCACCAAAGCCCTAACAGACCACACCAAATAAGCCCTGCATTTGCTTGATCTTTGTCCCATATTACCTCAATATGACCGAGCTCCCCCAGCTGCCACCCTGGGAGAATTTTTCAAATGTTCTCAGGCTAATTCCAAGCTCCCCCGACTAACCCTGGGAGATTTTTTTTTCAAGTGTTCTCAGTCTACTTCCGAGTTCTCCCTAACTCACCTGGGAGTCTCCCCGGGCTCCTCCTGAGCTCCCCAACTTACCCCGGGGATTTTTTCCAATAGTACTTGGGCTGCTTTTGGGTTCTCCCTATCTCACCTGGGAGTCTCCCCTGGGCTCCTTCCGGGTTCCCCCTAACTCACCTGGGAGATTCTTTTCAGACATTCCTGGGATACCTTAAGCTTAGCCTCTTTCTCCATTGCTCAGGCAACCCTTCATCCTAGGTTTGAGTACCAACACTTAGCTCCACTTAATGAGTATCAGCTCGGTCGGGAGAGCCCCACCCAGGTGGCGCTGAAGGTATTGAGAGGCAGACACCCAGATAGAACAGCGGAGTGGATCTATCCTGGGGACCAACAGCCTGCCAGCTGAGAGGCTGACAGCTTTTCCAGGCTGAAGGCCCCAAGCAGAGTCTCATCCACATATTTATTTGCTCTTAGGTGATTTTTTTAATACACAGGTGCTCTACATTTACTCATAACTCAAGAATATCCCAAGTAGGCAGCTGTTACCTGCCTACCACTAATTACAAACTAAAAGGTATCCTCCATAGAGGAGCCTAAGGAGGAGGCAGGGTCAACGTAATGTTTCTCAACACATGGTCCTTGAAGGGTGGATGTTGTCTGGTGGAGAGATAACAGATGCATACTCAGGAGCAGACCTCTGAGATATGCCATGCAAGGGGTGGCACAGAGAGGAATGAAGCAGGGCAGGGCCTGGGGTAAGTGATGGGGCTAGTCAGGGCAGGCTTCTCTGAGGAGGCAGCATTTGAGAACACATCTGAATGGCACAAAGAAGTAAAACACATTGTGATCTGGGTGGAGATCATCTCCATTAGAGGGACCCTCAGGTGCACAGGCTCTGTGGCGGGAAGCCACCAGTGGCAGGGCAGTGCCTAGGGAGGGAGGGTGGGAGCTGCTGATCCCGGAAGTAAAGGCTGGCTTGTAGACCTTGCTGAGAAGCTTGGGTTGGTAGTGTGGTGTGAATCTATTGGCAGGTTCTGAGCAGGGAGTGTCATCACCTGACCATGGGGTGGGATGGGGGACTTGTCTGGAGGTGCCTGCAGGTGATCCAGGGGAGACCACAGCAGCTGGGGCCAAGGCAGGCAGGTTCTGGCTGTGTTTCTGTATGCTATGGGGCTTGCTGATCAACCTCCTCGTGTAGGAATGAGTGATCGAGAGACAAGGTGCAGGGGCAGGGGTGGAGGGTGGCAGGGGTGGTGATGCGGGAGGGGAGAGGAGGAAGAAGGGGAGGAAGACTCCCAGCCTTCTGATCAGAGCAGCTGGGACACCTTTCCTGAGAAGGGGGAAGTGGGAGGAGGAACAGGTTTTGGGGGAGTTACGAATTAAATTTTGGACGCCCCCAGTTTACAAGGCATATTGGACATCAGAGTGGAGACGCACCAGGCTGGATATGTGAGTGTGACGTCAGGGAAGAGGTCAGGTTGGAGAAACGGACACACGATCTGAGTGTCATGGATGGTATTGACGGTTGTGGCACTTGGTGGGATGGAGTTGGTGGAGGACAGGCCTGAAGACTGAGTCCTGGGCTCAGCTTTCTGAAATAGCCCATCAACCTTGGACTATGGTTATTTGTGGACTTGAAATCTCTCCTCCTCTATATTTTAAGCTCCTTAAAGTTTGGGACCCTGTCTGATAAATCTCTGCTTTTTAGTCCCTTAATAGTGGGGAAACTAGCTGAACTAACAGCTGGAATGCATAGACTCAGAGGCCAGGATTCAGGGTGCCCGGTGAGACTGTGCATCCAGAGATTCTGAAACCTTAGCTGAAAATCAGATCTATCTTTTAATTGGTACATGGTCTTGAAAAGGAATCTCATTAAACACGAATAATGAAAAATTCTTGTAAGATAGACTGTACCTTTATTTTGGGAAAACATGATTTCTATGCATATTTCCTCCTTGCACTTTTACTATAACTTCCTTTTGGGATTCTTATCAGCGGTGTTGGCACGGCTGCTCACCCTTGCCTCTCAGCTCTTCCTTTGCAGATCCTGTTTCTTCCTTTCTGCTTTCCTCTAAGTGCGTTCCTCAGTTTCACCTCCAAACAGCAGCTGTCACCTCATCCATGTCCATTCTCCGATCCACCCCATCGTGATCTTTCTTTCCAGGACTTGAGTTTCACCTCAGTATTTCTACTTGCTTCTGTTTTATGGTTTCATATTCTTGTTTCGTCCTGGGAATATCTGCCACCTCTTTGATGGCATTTTTTATATTCACGTATGAATTCACATCTGTTCCCACCCTTCAGAGACTTGCTGTTTGGCCTCGGGAGCAGTCGCTGGGAGGACGCCTTCTCCTTAGGACCACCGTCAGTGCCCCGTTCCCTGGTGAGGCTTCTGCGTGTTCCTGATTTACTCCTGAGGATGCTGGCACCGGCTGTCCAAGTCCACCAGAGGGGCCTGACCGTCCCTGGGCCCAAGTGCTGGGTGTTCCGTGGAAGCCTCTGCTCCAGCGGGCCGGCCCCCCACGCGCTGCTCCGCCACGCCTCTCCCAGTCTCCTGTCTTGATGCATCTTACGTTTTCTCCAGGGTCAGTCTCTACAGCAGGTCTCGGGACAGGGTCCAGGAGCAGCAGCAGCAGCGGCAGCGTCAGCTGGAAGCTTGTTAGAAATGCCCTGCACAGGCCTCCTCCCAGGCTTCCTGAGCCGGGAGCCCTGCAGTGGGTGGGGCCCAGCACTCTGAAGCTGGCCTTCCGGGCAGCTCTGATGCCCAGCTCTGCCAGGGATAGGTTCCGTAGATGCTTCCTTTCCACGCCCCCTGTGTTTCTTCTCTTCTGCTCCTACTCTTCCTGCCCTGATTTGTTCCTTCCTCTCAGGCTCTTGCAGCAGCTCTGAGTCTCCTCGCACAGGGGCAATTCTTCCTCAGTCACGTCCTGGCGACAGCTGCCCGCTCACTAGCGCTAAAACACAGCCTTTTTCCACTCTTCCTTGGAAATCTTCACTCTGACGAAATTAATGATAAATGCTCCTCCCCAGAATTCAAGGCTCTTTGGAAACTGCCCCTGTCCTGCTCATTCACGCTGTGTCTGCACCTCACCCTCAGTGGCTGTCAGCTGCCCTCCGCACCCTGGGTTCCAGCTTTTTACACAGAATCTTCCTGCCCAGATGGCTTCATCCCATCGGTACGTGATGAAATCCCACCCACCCTCCTGACCGTGTTTCAAGTTCCTCCAGCTTTGTGAAGGCTGCATTGGGTTCAGCCTTTCTTCTCTTGGGACCCCAGCCCTTTGCACTTCACCTGTGGTGTTCAGCTTTGCAGGCTTTTGTGTGCTTCGTGACTCTGGAAATGCAGAGACTTTCTTATGCATACTTCTATCCAATGCATTGCCTACCTCATTGTCTTATGCATGTGGCGGCTCAGCACTGAATTAATTGAATCATTTCTTAAATAAACTAGTGAAGGAGTACCTGTCGAAAAGGAGTACTGAGTAAAAAGTAGACTAATATTAGTCTTTTGGTACTTATAAAAATGCATATTATTTGCTAATAAACCCTGATTTATTTTCAAAGTAGTTATAACAATATGAGCCAATTTGTGTCAATTTTAGCTGTTATTAGTTAAAATTAATTGAACACTAACCAAGAGCGTAACATGTTCTTGAGAGCTTCTGAGCACTTATATATAATTAAAAATATGCTTTAATTTATAAAATCTAAAAATGGAAATTAGGTCTCATCCTGGAAGAGCAGCTCCCATCGGGATTAATTGGCCCATTTGGGTAACCCTTGCTTATGATGAGCGCTGTTTCTCCAGTGGTCCATGCACTGGTCATAGTGTCTGCACACGTACCCCAAGCCCTGTGTTACTGGTCCTCAAATCTCTATCCCATTTCTTCTTTCTGTTTTTGCAGACTATTTACAATGGATGGGCATCTTTTGGATAGCTCAAAGGATTTGCAAGACAACCACTTTTACGTTGCTGCAGGACTGGAGACCTTCAAATATTTTCCTTACTGGAAGTCTCCAAGGGTGCCCAGTGAGGTCCAACAGTGAGCATGCTTCATACCTTCCCTTCCTGAATGCTGGAAACACATTGCCTTTCCCCCCGTATCTCTCCCAAATTGGTCCAGTTCAGCTATTGGTTATTTTTCAGTAGTGAAACATAATATTCTTATATATGATACAATTTTAGATTTTAAAAATGAGGCATAGGGGAACGGCTCTTGTATGACGTGTTCACAAGGACAGCAAGATCTACACTGGGTCTGCTGCTTTTCTCTGGGAAACCAGGAGTCTTAGAGATCGAGACTGGAAATGTGTGATGTAGTTTCAGAGCCAATTCTAGGCACAGTACCCCTGCCCGTGGTGCACCCAGCGTGATGCTTTGTTTTCTTGATTTGGCTTGCTTTCCCATATCTAAAATACAGTCTGTGCTGAGTGTTGCTCTCTCCTGCTGAAAAAAGCCATGATTTTTGTAGTCATTCTGGGTGTGGCTAAGCGGGTGCCCCACTGTGTGTGTGTTTATGGCCATGAAGCAGTGACCGGGCGGGAGATGAAGGGTGCTGAGACGGATGGTCCCGGAGCCCGTCTGTGGGATACTTCATTCTCAGTTGCTCAGCCCTGACTGCTGTGTTTGAAATGCCTTTCGAGTGGAACACGACTTGAGGGCTTACTAGGAACCTTCCCTGAGCTGGTTCTTCATCAAGTTTTTAATGGTTATTATCTCAAGCAAAGAAAAAGAGCTGTCATGTTTCCTCTCATTGTGGAGCAGACAGATGGTTTGCACACCATGCAGGTGTCCAGCCTTCCTCTACACCTGAGGTTTTGGGGCATGAGTGCCTTCTGCATTTGGAGAGCTTGAACCTCCACTGAGGGCGCAGCGTCCGGGATAGCCTCCTCCCACACTGGTTCACGTGCTGCTAGGGTTTGTACTTCAAGACAGAGAAAGGCTCCCTTTGTCCTGTCTACCGAGGACAGCCCTACAGAGTTTGGTATCCAGGCAGCTGGTTAGGTTGGAGTCCCACCTGCGTGCCTGGCACACGTGGCTATTTCTTGATTTTATTGACTTAATTCGTGCTAATAGTCCTAGCAGCACAGTGAGGAGGAGCACCTGGGGCTGTGGAGCTGTGTCGTTCTTTCTATCTGCCCGCCACGTGTTTCCACCTCACAATGTGTTTTGCTTTTTGCCATCATCTGTTCATTGGGAAGCCCTGACCATGTCTGAGTGGCTTAAATATCTTTTTCCCTCGCTGAAGTTGTTGAGCTTAGGGTCAACAGGAAGCTACATGCAATCGCTCAGAGACTGAAGCTCATGTGGCTTACACAGAATAGACCAAGGAGGTGCTCTTTTGCAGAGAATCCTGGGGTAGAAGCATTTCCAAATCTGAGTAGCAGATATTGGAGAAATCCTCACTAAAGAGGAACTAGAAATGGGATGCCTGCACTTGCAAAGGCGGCGGGTGGGCAGGGGATCTGTGCTGTGGTAGAAAGAGGATGGGCCATCTGATCTCCAGGAAGGAAATCGAACAGATTCCTGGGGCTCTTTCTGCTCCGGAGGCCGGGAAATCATTGTTGCCATGGGCTATGTACTCTGTGGACAGCTTGCTCCTCCTCATGGTCACTCCCCTCCTAAAGACCAGGAGGCAGCCTACATTTTATAGAGATAACCCCGCAGTGAGTTACATTTCAAGTTGAATATCTTTTGTCTTGCAGAAGGTATGCGAATATTGAAAAACACCTACAGAGAAAGAAAAAAGTAAGTAACGTTTTAAAACAAGTAAGTAACTTGTTCCTGATTCTGGTGCCTCCTGGCATTAACAAGGGCACAGTGCAGGGCGAGGGCTCGAGCTATAAACAGAGCTTCCTGGGCCAGCATCAGTACCAGGCTTATAAAGAAAAATCAGGTGCACTCCTGAGAATGGTGTAATAGGAGAGGAAGTTTATGCTTGGAGCACAGAGCCCAGAGCTGAGAGGTACCCACAGGTATTTGTAATGCAACCCAGTAGGTGTGAAGACAAAAATATATTTGAACTCCTATGAGACAGAGAAGAGAGTAATTGATTCAAGCTCAGCATGAGTGGCAGTGGGCTCTGGCGAAGGGTGGGAGGAGGACATTCCAGGCAGATGTGACAGTAAGGCAGCAGTGGGGAGAAGCAGCTCACTGCATGTGCATGTGTGTATGAATACATGTGTATTTATGTACGGGTGCATGTGTGTGTATAAACACGTGTGCAAGGAGGCATGCATGTGTATGGATGCATGTGTGTGTGAATATGAATACATAGGTGTGAGTGGATGCATATGTGCATACGTGGATGCATGTGAATGTATGGATGCAAGTGTGTGTGCATATGCATACATGTGTGAGTGGATGCATATATTTGTACACGGGTGCATGTGTGGGCACATGAATACATATGTGAGTGGATGCATCTGTGTACATGGATGCATGTGTGTGTATATGAATACATGTGTGAGTGAATGCATACACATGTACATGGATGCATGTGTATGTGCACATGAATACATGTGTGAGTGGATGTATGTGTGTACATGGATGCATGTGTATGTATGGATGCATGTGTGCATATGAATACATATGTGTGTATAGGTGCACATGTGTATAGATGCATATGTGTATATGCATGTGTGTATGGGTGCATGTGTAAGGATGCATTATGTATATGTATAAATACATAAGTGTGTATGGAGGCATGCATGTATATGTATGACTGCATGTGTGTATGAAGGCATGTGTGCATGTGTGCACATGAGCACATGTACAGATGTACATCCATGTGTGAATATGGATGCATATGTGTGCATGTGTGTACGTATGGATGCATGTGAGTAAGCATGTGTGTATGAATGCATATGTGTTGGTGTATAAACACATGTATGTTTGGAGGTGTGTGTATGCATGCATATGTGCATGTGTACATATGGATATATGATGCATGTGTGCATGGATGCATATGTGTACACATGTGTGTGTGTATGAATGCATATGCATGTGTACAGAGGCATATGTTTGTGTGTGTATGGAGGCATACATGGGTGTGCATATGAATGCACTTGTGTGCATGGATACGTATGTGTGTGTGTATGCCTGTGTACCTATGTGTATGGATGCATATGTGTGTGTGTGTATGTGTTTGCCAACCAACACACAATTTGAAGTTGCAGCATAAAGCATGAGGAAGAATGACAAGGAGGTATCAGGGTACAGGACTAGAAAGGCATGCAGAAGCTGGATCCTAGAGGGGCTGACCAGTCCTTATAACATGTTTATGTGATCGTCATATATCCCTGACCATCCTACCCAAACTGTCTTTTAGTGGTTCAACTGACATTAATATTTATTTGACAAAGCTGTTGGACACGTACCCTTGCCAATGTCTGTCTGCCTGGCTCATGGGCTTGAGTGCTCTCCCTACTGTGACACACTGGTTTTGAGGGTCTGCATTGTCCTGGTCTGTTCTTTCGCAGTAACTAACAGCCCTGGGCTTTGCTTTTCTGCTGCTGCAGCTCAGTTTCCATGATGGCCGTTTAATCACCCTCCTGCAAATAGCTTTGACTTTCTCACCCATGAGCCACCGTGTGCATCTGGCCTGGTGAGTGCAGCCTGCACGTCCTGGTGAGCGTGGCCTGCACTTTCCGGTGAGCGTGGTCTGCACTCCCCGGTGAGCCCAGCCTGCACTTCCTGGCAAGCGCAGGCTGCGCTTCCCCTGCACTTGCATGTATGCAGCTTGCTGTTGCTGGAGATAATAACCCTGCTGACCTGAGTCTTCACGCCGAGGTCACGACCGCCATCCTTATCCATCTTCACTCACTGATTAAGCCTTATGTTTAAAAAACTGTTTTTCTGAATACGTTTTGCTAAGCTTTATTGGAGATTTTTGCATGTCTGCTCATGAGTGAGGTTAGCCTGTCTGACTTCTTTCTCACACTGTCCTTGTCTGGCTTTTGCTGCCAAGGCTTTTCTTCTGAATCGACTCTTGTTATTTTTTGTAGCTTCTTGAGTCAAATGATCGCCTTATTTATTTTGGATTTTCTTTTCCTAGGAAATGCATTTTAATATTAGGTGTTTGTTGAATGGATAAATGAATGATGATCATTGAGAATACAAAAATGATATGCCTTGCTATATTCGTTGTCCCTTATATAAAGCTCTACATCTGTAAAGATGTGTTATCTTAGAACTCAGTATTAATATTTTTTGGCTTCATTTGAAGAGTGGGTGTGTTTCTAAGAATGAAAAGAATTCCACACACAGGACTTCTCTGAGGCTGGAATTTATGATGAGTTGCAGCAAGTTAGCCGTTTATGATAAATGTGTTTGTTTCTTTACTTGCTTGCCCCAGGTTTTCCATTTCTAACCTGCTAAACCTCTTTTATCTGTTTTCTATGTGAACTGCAACAACGTCTTTTTGGAAAAGAAGGTACAAAATAAAAAAGAAATACAGGAGTGCCCTTCCATTAAGATACTGCCTTGTGGAATATGGGGGGCTGTTGGGACCCTTGGTGGTGTGGACACTCTCATAACATCAGCCAATCAAAATATCAGCTTTTCCTAAAATTGGCTGCTGGATTTTCTTTTAAATTTGCAAGCTTAAAAAAAAGTACCTAGAATACAAAGCAGAAAGTCTTTCTTGACCCTTCAATGAACAAATCACAAACATGACCTAGAACCTGTGACCCCCAGGATATCAGGCCTGAACGGGCACTTGTTGATTCCTTGGGTCGTCCAGAGGCCGTGGTGAGTCGTTGGCAGCATGCTAGGCACACCCTGCCAGCGTGAGACACACAAAGATGAGGGAAGCATAAGTTTCCACGACTGGAGAAGGCAGAGTGTCAGTAAGCATGACAGTAACCCTGGTGGACCTCATCCAGCCCTTCTGCTCAGTAAATTAAATCCCAGTAATTAAATCAACCCAGATTCCATCAGCACCAACACCTCCCCGCCTCCACAATTCCAACAGATCAGTGATGCCTCTCCTATAAACTGTTTAACTTCCACATCTGCCTATGTCTCCCCATCAACACTGCCCAATGGAGTCAGGAAGAAACACCTGATACCCAGAGTGGGAAAGCACTGTGAGAGTGGGCAGGTAGGGGGGTCAGGGGAGCTGGGCTCCCCAGGAAGATGTTTTTATTTGCAGGGATCCAGATTTAAGCAAGGGAGTACAGTGGATCATATCTACTTGATACTCACTACTACTGATGGAATAAATAGTATGGACTGAAAAGGAAGCAAAATACACAGGGAGGGGCTGGTACTGAGCAACTATGACATTCCCAGTGAGGTGACAGGTGGAGCAGAGCAGTGGGACTTGGGAGATGCTGTGTATCATGGATTCTATGGAGGGCACGTTCCCACATCCTGGCATCCCTGGAACAGGTGCAGCTAACGTTGACGGCGTCTCAGGACTCCTGTTGGCAGCCATGTTGCAGATGCTGGTTGCTCATGAGAACTTGGCTGTAGCTGCTCATCTGACTGTCTTCAACTGAGTTGGGGGCGGGGTTGATTCTGTGCATGTTGAGTTTAACTGCTGTGTAAAATGTTCTCAAAATGATTTTGCTATGACAGAATTTAAACATAAAGTTAGTATATACACAGAAAGACCTAAAAGTAGAACATCAAGATGCAAATTTGCTATTGATTGAGTATATTTTTCTTCAATTCGTCTATTCTTGCAGAGTGGCAACCAGCTCTTGTGCAGGACCTGAGACAGGGAGGTAGACACACAAAGGTGCAGCTGCCAGCGTCGGTGATCTACGTGGTATAACAAGCCACCCCCAAACCAGGGGCTTCGGGCAGCAAGGCTTTATGATTTCTTTAAGTTCTGTGACTTGGCTGCACAGGTCGTGGGCTGGTTTCACCTTGGTTGCTTATGAGGCTGTGTTCAGTGGAAGGTTTGCTGGATTGGGATGTTCAAGCTCGCCTCACCGACACGTCTGGCAGCTAGTGCTGATTGTTGAGCATTTTGGGTCCCTTCCACGTGGCATTTCATCTTCTAGCAGGATGCCGCAAACCAGCTCAGATTTCAGGAGGTGGAGAAATAGGCTCTCCCTCAGCAGAGGAGCACAGAAGAGCTGATTCACTTTGCAAACCTGTGTGTAGCCTGAGACGGGAGGGCTAGGTGGCCAGCAAGCGACCAATCACATTTGGCAATGTTTTGTTCCTGGGAGTGGTGCAAAAGGATTGCCTCCCACTCTGTGGGGCAGAAAGCACCAGCACCAAAATGTGCAGATCAGATACCAGCGACTTGGAACCTCTTCAGAGATGATGGGGGGGAAGCCTTCCCACGCTGCATGCAGAAGCACCGATGCCTTTGACTTGCAGTCAAAAAGGGGCTCAGAAGAGTCAGACTCTAGATGTAATATCTTGGGGGTATCCAGGTGATTTGTTTCTGTTATATTCCATTTTTCTCTAAGTACAAGCATGCTGTCATAAAAATGGGTGTCTAAATGGTTCTAGAAGGGCTTTTTCAGTAGGTGGAAAATAGAACTTCTAGGAAATTAAAGCACGGCAACATGCTTTAAATAGCATGTCCTTTCTTTCTTAGTGGTACGTAAAATAGCTACGTGTTTGCAGTATGATTCATGGAATCCTGATTCAAAGAAGTGACATGGAGAATAACAGAGTAATGTGCCACATTACTCTGGCACCTTGAGATGACTGTGGAGGAAATGGGAGAAGTCAAGGCCGACCTCAGAATTCCAGGGTTGGCGGGAAGATGGTGCATTCAGGAGCCGTGATCAGGTCTGCAGGAGGAGGAAGCAGGACTTGGGGTTGCACATTTGTGTGAGAAGTTGCTTAGCTCTAGAGGAGCACATTTATTACATGAGAGTGGAAGGAGGCATGAGAGATGATATTCATGCATAAAAGTATTTTTAATGTCGAGCAGAATTCCTTGCATGTCCAGCAGAGGACACATCTGCTTCCGTGATTGGGATTATCATTGTGGGTTCTCTGTGGAATAGAAGGATGGGCCTCCTTCACATCTAACTGATGTCCATAAAGTGAGTGACATCTGTGTGTGATGCAGTTTTTCCTTAGTAAACTAACTGCTGCCATCAAGGCAAAGCTGTAGTGTTTTAAGAGCAGGCGTCTGGCCTCTGACCTCTGCACTTGGAATCCCAGCTGTACCTAACATTTGCATGGCTTCACTGGAACTCTCCTCTGTGGGTCTCAGGGAAAGCTGACATCCTCCTCTCTTCTCTCCTATTTTACATTTTCTGGATCTCTGTCATCATACTTTCTTCCAAGCCCATCAAGTTCTAATTTAAGCTGTTGGAGGTACATGGTCCAGAATGTTGGAAAGATGTGAGAGCACAGCTCTTCGCCAATTAGTTCTCAGTTTCCATTTTGGATAGAAGAAGACTTTTGTGTTAATTCAGCAAAAGAACTTGAATTTGCACTGTTAAAAATGCCCCTTTCCCTACCATTTCACCCAGCAATCCCATTACTGAGTATATGCCATTACTGGTTATATACCCAAAGGATTATAAATAATTCTACTATAAAGACACATGCACATATATGTTTATTGCAGCACTATTTATAATAGCAAAGACTTATAACCAACTGAAATGCCCATCAATGATAGACTGGATAAAGAAAATGTGGCACATGTACACCATGGAGTACTATGCAGCCATGAAAAACAATGAGATCATGTCCTTTCCAGGGACATGGATGATGATTCTCAGCAAACTAACACAGGAACAGAAAACCAAACACCACTTGTTCTCACTTATAAGTGGGAGTTGAACAATGAGAACACATGGACACAGGGAGGGGAACATCACACACCAGGGCCTATCGGTGGGTGGAGGGAAAGGGGAGGGAGAGTATTAGGACAAATACCTAATGCATGCAGGGCTTAAAACCTAGATGATGGGTTGATAGGTGCAGCAGACCACCATGGCACATGTATACCTATGTTGAGTGTTGTGCATTTGTGTGAGAAGTTGCTGAGCTCTACTTTAATTTCCTAGAAGTTCTATTTTCTACTTGCTGAAAAAGCCCTTCTAAAACCATTTAGACACCCATTTTTATGACATGGCATGCTTGTACTTAAAGAAAAATGAGAATATAACAGAAACAAATCACCTGAATACCCCCAAGATTTTACATCCATAGTCTGACTCTTCCGAGCCACTTTTTGACTGTGAGTCAAAGGCATCAGTGCTTTTGCAAATTCAGCACATGTATCCCAGAACTTAAAGTAAAATTTAAAAAAAGCCCATTTCCCGAGAAAATGGCAAAAAAATCATGAGTGCAGTTTTACTCATTAGCACATCTGAAATGTACTTTGAAAATGGCCTGCATGATTCTGTTGGTTCATTCACTTATTGTTTGGTTCAAATATTTGAGCACTGGAAAATGTGTCGTTATGAGTCTGCTGGTGCCCTGTCTGGCACAACTAACTGGAGCTTTTGGTCCAGTGAAAGTAATTGAATGAAGCTGCTCTTATTTCATTATACAGCATTCAGTTCTGCGGGAACTGCATTTACTGCGATTTTAATACTATTACCTTCCAAAGAAGAAATGCTAATTTAATGAATGTTTAAAATTGCATTCACCTATTAAAATGAATGTTTAATGGTGCAGGCTTCTGTGAGAAATCAGTAAACAGTTAATAAGCATTGTATTGATATCACATCTGCAATCAGAACATTAATATTAAATACTTCTCTTTTGGGCATGGAGTGCAAGTGTTGGTAGTAAACAGTAATGAAAAGGGGATAAAGCATATAAATTAAAGCGAGGTGTGTGTGTTTGTGTGTGTGTGTGTGTGAAAACAGTTGCAGTGGCATGTGCGGTACCAGACTAAGACCCACACTTTAATAACCTGGTCTGAACAGTAAAGTTCACTGTGAAATGAATGCTTTGGAATTGACATTTGCTGGCTAATCATGTCAAGGCTGGAGCAGTATCTCACAACAGTCAAGGCCGCAATCGTTGTCATCTTTTAGCAGCCTGGAGATGCAACAGCCAGGTGCAGTGTTTGCAAATCTTCCATTTTAATAAATGTTCAAAGCAGGGCTGGTTCATTGGTAGAGGTCCTTGGCCCACTTGGGATGGAGCTGAGACATTCACGTGGGAACCTTTTGCTGTCGGCATTTTTCATTTCCTACCTGTGGATGGACTAACTCTGAAATAGGTTGTTACTGTCCTTCAGTTAGGCAAACTGTCTGACTCATCCCAAGTTACCCTGGGAAGCTGCCTTTTGTGTGCCTGAGCTAGACAATCTCTTACAATAGCATTAAAGTAAAGCTAGATTAACTGAAATAGGCTCTGGAGAAAAATAATAGTCTTTAAAGCACTACAGAGAAATAAAAGCAACATGCCTCAGGTTCATTTTCTGAAAACATTTTTAATAGGAAGAAAGATGAATGAAATTGAGAAGAGGTACCTGTCACCTTTGTAAATAGAGCTCACATTGAATTTGGAGGGGCTTGAGACTTGAGCTGGAGAGAAATGTGGGTGTAAGACGTGAGGTTCATGTGTGCTTCCTTGTGAAAGCCGTGGATTCTTGCTTGATCTGTGTTTTCTTGCTGGATCCATTTTTTACCAAGTGCTGCTATAGATCCACATTCCTCTGACAATTAACAGCCATCTGGAGTGCCATGCACTTTGTCCCAGGTACTCAGCACGTGGTCCTCCTCCTGTCCTTGGAAATTTGCAGGCTGGAAGGAGAAACGGTTGTGTACGTGGAAAACCGCAAGGCATGTGGTTGTGGAAAGGGGATATTGGGGGAAGGAAACTGTGTATATTCATTCATTATTGCACTGCTATAAAGAAATACCTGAGGCTGGGGAATTTATAAAGAAAAGAGATCTAATTGGCTCGCGGTTCTGCAGGAAGCATGGCAATAGCATCTGCTTAGCTTCTGGGGAGGCCCCAGGGAGCTTCCCATCATGGCAGAAGGTGAAAGAGAAGCAGGCATCTTACATGGCAAAAATAGGAGCAAGAGAGGCAGTGGCGGGTGGGGAGAGGTACCGCACGCTTCACCTGATCTCCTGGGAACTCGCTCACTGCTGTGAGGACAACACCAAGCCATCAGAGATCCACCTGCGTGACCCAAACCCTCCCACCAGGCCCCACCTGCAAGGATGGGGATCACAATTCAACATGAGTTTTGGGTGGGGACAAACATCCAAACTATATCAGTGTGGGAACAAGACTCCCTTTGAGTTGGGTTTTGGAGAATGTATAGGAGAGTTCTTCAGGTGGCTGAGAGGAGGCAGATGTTCTGGACGGAGTAGGGTTTGGGGGAGCTGACAAGCTGGGGAACAGCAAGCGTGTGTGAGGCTGTCTGGAATGGGAATGGGGAGGCAGGCTGGGGTGGGCGAAGGCCTGAGTGCTGGGGGAGGGTGGCAAGAGTTTGGACTTATTCGGGGGATGTAGACCTTGAGTGCTTGGGTTACGTCTGTACACTGCCCACTCGTTCGCCTGAGAGAGCCCCTTCACAACCCTCCACTGGACCACCATTGATGCCCAACTGCTGCTCATGTGTCCGGAGTTAGGTCTCACCCCCTCCACTGACTCACAGAGGTTCATTCTGGCGTTTGGATGAGCACTGGCCAGCTGCCAGCCTGGCTCAGAGATCCCTCCCTGTCTCAAGTGTTGTGGTCGCCAGCACAACCCCAGGAGGCAGACACCGTCCCCATTCTATCGCACCTCAGAGGGACCTGAGACCACATAGCTGAAGTGCGCAGAGACCCAGCACTGGTGAGGGGGGCTTGGGATGTCACCCAGCTCAGGAGCGCCCACTGCCAGCCAGGCACCTAGAATGGTCACGGATTTTTCTAAAAGGGAGATTTAATTAGTGCTGTAACTGAAGGCTCTTTGCCTTTGACCCTGGCTCATACCCAGGGTTTTGTGTCCTTGTCCAGTTCTGTGTTACCAATGCAAGGTGGCTCTAGTCCCACCCTGCTGCTCAGGGTCTCTGGTCTCACAGCCCTCTGTTCTTACCAGTTTCCTTCGCTTTCCCTGGAATGCATGTCCCACCGTTGACTATTTCCATTGTCTGACTCTAAGCACCATTTTCTCTGTAAAGCCATTTTTGGGCCCATTCCACCTTCCTTCACAGCCCACCCTTTAGAATGGACTCTGCTCTTTTGGGCTGGACACGAAAGCAAGTGAGGCACTCGCACGTGGCGTTACCTGTGCGTTTCTCTCTGCCATGCTCTCTGGGGTAGAACCAAGCCCTTTAGTTGTGTATTTCCAGCTGGATACCTTGTAGACACTCAGTAGGTGATTACTGGGGGAATGAATGAATTCACTCACCACAGCTGCTCAGTGACTGTTGAGGATGCTACTGCTCAGATATGATAAAAATGGAAGAAAATCTGAATCCTGCTTTATTACAACCTTTGCAAATGTTTAGTCTATTAGCATGAGAGTTTACACAAACAGACTAAATTATAATTGTAATGTTACCAGAGGAGGTATCGACTTCAGCAGTTATTGTTACTTACCTCTGTTATATGCAACTAGGAAGATATAGTCTCTGCTCTCCTCTGACCCAAGTATGGTGAACTGCTTTGAGACTTCATGTCTAAAAGAGAGTTTAAGCTGAGCAAAATTAAGAAAAGTAAGTGTGATACTAGGATTGTGTGTGATTCAGTTTGTAAGGTCCTCATGTAGTGTTTGGGGGTTAGATTATATTTTCCCTTTTCCATGGAATTAAAATTTTGTTGCTTTTAGTGAGCTTTCCAGCTTATATTGTAATTTGGACTGTTTAAGAAGTCAAGATCTTCCACTTAAATGAGATTCATTGACAAGCTTTATATTCTGAAGGTTGACTAGGACAGACTCAGGCTCGGGCCACAGTTTAGGGAAGGGAAGTTTCGGAAAGAAGAGCATATTCGCATGTCCTACTGATGGCATTAGTTGGAAAGGACAGTGGTATTGCTTTGTGCTCTGAATGCATGGTCCACATCACCAGTGAAGGGCAGACAGATATCCTGAGTCCAAGATGTGACACCTGAGAGGGCCTCTAGTGAGGGATGTGTCACTGTCATCTAATCACGCAGAAAAGGCAGACACAGCCCAATATGGTTTGGCTGTGTCACCACCCAAATCTCATCTTGAATTTAGCTTCCATAATCCCCATATGTCTTGGGAGGGACCTGGTGGGAGGTAAGTGAATCATGGAGATGAGTTTTTCCCATGCTGTTCTTGTGGTAGTGAGTAGGTCTCATGAGATCTGATGGTTGTATAAAGGATGGTTCTCTTGCACACACTCTCTCACCTGCCGCCATGTAAGATGTGCCTTTGCTCCTCCTTTACCTTCCAACATGATGGCGAGGTCTCCCCAGCCATGTGGAAATGTGAGTTCATGAAACCTCTTTTTCTTCATAAATTACCCGTTCTCTGGTATTTCTCCATAGCAGTATGAAAATGGACTAAGACATAGCCAACTCTAGATCTTTCTATAAAACAATGCAAGACAGGCCTATATTCTTCAAAGATGCCAAGATCATAAGAGACAAAGTCTGAGGAGCTGTTCTAGGTGAAAGGAGACTCAGGAGGCCTGATATCTAAATGTGATTTGAATCCTGAACAGATCTTTTCTTGAGTGAAAAATGCTATAAAGCACATTTTTGGGGCAATTACAAAATTGAAATATGGATGTTAGAATAGATGAAAACACTACATCAGGTAAATATCCTGAATTTGGTAATTGTCTGTGATCATGTAAGGGATGATGTTTCCATTGTCAGGAAACACACCCTGAAGTGTTAAATAGTTCACATGTCTTCAGTATTAAGTACTAAAGTACTAAGAGGCAAAGGTGCATGATGTAAGACACCTTCTCCCAAATAGTTCAGAAAAAATATGTATTTAATATAGATACTGGCCTGCAGAATCTGTCTCTATCAATGCCCTGCCATTTTTTTGTCTGAAGAATGTCAGATTTTCAACTCTTCTTTCCCTACTTTCTTTCCATCCTTCTGCTCAATTCGTTAAATCAGCAGAGATTTACTGAGCAACTGTTATGTTTGCTTAATTGAACACATGCACATATTGAGAGCTGACTCTGTTTAGCACTGTGGTTAGCCATGTCCAGGTGTCATAGGAACACTCCAAAGAGACCAGGGCTTGAGCTGGGGTTTGGAGGATGAGCCGTCATAAGAAGGTGAGGAAGGGAATTCCAGGTGGAAGGGAGCTGCAGGGGCACAGGTATGGTGCAGGGAAGGATGGCTTGGACTAGGAAGGCAAGTGGGTCTTGGAGCATGAAATCCACTGTGCCAGGCTTAGGAGTTTGGATGTCCTCCCAAGGCTGTGGCTACCTCCTTCGGGGTTTGAACGGTGCGATGTCATCAGGTGTGCTGGCATTATTCACCTGTTCAGTTAACAGATATTTACTGGGCATCCGTGATGTGCCAGGCATGGTTCTAGGCTCTGGGAATTCATTAATGGAGAAAAAAACCAACATCCTTGCCCTTGGGTGGCTTCTAACCTTCTGCTGGTGAAAGAAAAACACAATAAACACTATCAATCAATTGTCTATGGATTACGTATGCTGCTGTGGGTGAAGTGTGAAGGGCAAGGGAAGTGACTGGGCACCCCTCTTGGGAGTGACAGGGCAGAGGGACTATTGAGCCAAGACTTCACAGGAGGCTGCCCCTGTGCTGTCCCTGATTTCACAGAAATGAGGTATTTGCAAAAATTCATGTTTCCTGCATGTGCTTGGATAGGTATGAGGTGAGAAATAAATTGGTGTAATGACACGGTGCCCCCTGTTCACCCAGTCATCCTGCAGCATCCAAAGTTACTTTTGTTTTAGGTGACTTTCCAGGTCAAAGTGGGGGGCCCCACATTTGTGTCTCGTTGCAGTGCTCAGGGTGGTGGGGGTGGCTCACATTGTGGGCGGTTCTTGTTTGCGGTGTGTTCTGTGTCACAACTGCTTCCGTGCCCTCGTTACAAGGGTGGATCATGCATGCTTGTCATTGTCCTTTGAGTACTATTCCAGAGATAATAGGACACACACACACACACACACACGCGGTGTCTATCTTAGAGGCCAAATATATGGAAAATGTGTCTCAACAACTAGAGTTCAGGGAAGCTGAAAAGAATCAACTAGGCTTTCAGAATCCCAATCCCCAGCCAAAATACAAGCACCATATACTATTTTCTGTTTCCATGACCAGTTCTGCTAAGATCTCATTTCTTCTACTTAAGAACTTGATTTCAACTCATAGGAAAACCCCTTAAAATAAGTAGAAACATTTTGTGTGGTCGCATGTACAAAGTTGGAGGGCTATTTTAATATCTTAATTTCCACAAAGATAAAAAAAGCCTGGTAGTTTGCATCATATGCAATATATTAATGGCACAAGGCAGGTGTTTTTAGTTTGACATTTCTTAAGTGACATAGAGAGCTCGGGAGAAATACCTATTTATATATTTCAGCCTGCATTCACTTCCAAATACTTGAGAAAAGATATATATAAAAAAAAGAAAACCTAAAAAAGACAGTTAGTATTATAAAGATAGTTCATGGGATAGAATTGGAATGGTACTAAGGGAATCGCAGGCAGTCCTGACTTAGTTTGACTTAGGATTTTGACTGTGTGATGGTGCGAAAGCCTCATGCATTCAGTAGAAAGCCGTAGGCTACTCTCTTGGAACACCGGGCGGTGATGGCCACAGCTCCCTGTCAGCCCCGTGCCCTCTGCAGTGGATGGCGATGCCAGATGAGTTTTGCCGCCTCCAGGCCAATGTAAATGTTCCGAGAAGGTTTAAGGTAGGGCTGCACTGTGGTGTGCAGTCGGCTACGTGTATTAAATGTATTTCTACTAAAGATATTTTCACCTTAGGACGCGTTCATCAGGATGTGACCACATCCTCATCTGAGGAGCAGGTATCTGCATATCATCTCACTTTGTGTTCTAGTTGTGCTTTGTTGTTATTGTTTGCAGATTAAAAAACATGTGAGTTCTCCTCTATTGCAACCCCAAAGGAAACCGCCATATGGCTAATTTTCATCACAGGTACTCTCATCCTGCTCAGAGGCTCCAGCAGGAACGGCTTTGTGATGCTCGTTGAGCAACAGTTTTCATTCGGCTTGAAAGAGTGTCTCCAAAAAACCAGAGGCGCCTCTTTGGCTTGCTCGTTCCGCAAAGCAAGCCCTTCTTTGGTCAGGTTTTAGGAAGGCCCCTACAGTTAGGAAGTGGATTAACCTCTGCCTGCCAAGGTCCTGGAAGGGAGGGAGAGAAGTATGCTTGCTGCTTTTCAGCAGGGAATGCAAGTGATAGAGCAGGAGAGGCTGCGTTTGAAGTGAGGCTTCTTGGCGGTGCCTGCATTTCCTCCTGCTCCTTCTCGGAGGAGCCTGTGTCTTCCCGACCACAGAGAAAGTCTGGTCGGACTCCTTGTATCCCACTCTTCCTAATGGACTTTCTCTTCTTCATTTGTCCTGTAGGTGGATTCCAAAGGAAAAGAACCTCATAAATATGATGGCATACCCCCTAAAACACAGGATTCTGTTTATCATGCCAAGGAAGAAAAGAAGAAAACCTTGGTAGAACCTTTAGTCGAAAGGGGTGCAGGTGACTTGCAATTTCGTTCTACTGTAGGCAGTTCGAATGTGGGATTTTTTTTTTCAGAAAAATTTTATACTCCAGAAATATTGTTTGACTTGTAACTATCTGCTTTATTAATAAAATGCTCAGCTTGTAGGTAGGTCAGTTGTGGGCAGAGCAGAAAAACAAAATTTCACTGCTGAAGGCAATGGGATTCTTTAAGTAGGGGCCTTCAAGATAAACACAGTGTTTCAGATCAGTTTCCATCAGGACTGAGGATCTTCCCCCTGAGGACTGATGACGTAGAAAGCCACACATAAATCTATCTTTTGGGAGAAATATGAAGATAGAAACCACCTAGATTGTTTAGCTGTACTTTTTGAGAATAGGAGATGTTTAAAAGATGGCTCTTCAGAGCTGGTTTTCAAATGAGGTAATTTGGAAAGTGCTCTTACGTCTATTTGTTACCACTCTGCTACCATTACTAACTCTTGCTGAGCTCTTACTGGGTGCCCAGCTCTGCATAGGCATTTTCAGGTCCTGTCTCATTTATGCATGTGTAGGATACTTGGTAAGAGACTGTGAGTCATGTGGCTGGTTATGGAGAAGGAAGCAAGGTGGTCGGAGAGGCTTTCCTGCGTGTCTCTGCAGCGGCTGAACATTTTTGGAAGTAGTTTTTCCTAAGCACCCTTCCTCCCCGCTTGGCTTCTTCTTTTCATTTATTTTGAGATGGTATCTTGTTCTGTTGCCTAGACCGGAGTGCAATGGCACTATCTCAGCTCACTGTGACCTCCAGTTCCCGGGTTCAAGTGATTTTTGTGCCTCAGCCTCCCAAGTAGCTGGGACTACAGGCACCTGCCACCACACCCAGCTATTTTTTGTATTTTTAGTAGAGACAGGGTTTTGCCATGTTGCCCAGGCTGGTCTTGAACTCCTGATCTCAAGTGATCTGTCTGCTTCAGCCTCCTAAAATGCTGGGATGACAGGCGTGAGTCACCTCACTCAGCCTGCTTTGGCTTCTGTTACCTTCTAACACCTCTCAGTTTTCTCTCCTTTGTACCCGATGATCTCTTAGCTCCTTCTGTTGCTCTTCTCTCTACTTCTCAGCTATAAATCTGGATATCCCCTAAAGCTTCCCCCCGTTCCTTTCCCCTCTTGGCCCTTCCCACTCTACAACGAATGCCCGGGCTGTGGGGAGGCGAGGCAGGTGCATGAGTACATAGGTAGGAGAGTGGCCTACGTGCTCATACATGCAGGGTTAGGGTTAGGGTTATGGAGTTATGAGGCTACGAAGCAGGTATGTGAGCATGTAGGCAGGAGATTGGACAGGCGGCTCTTAGACCAAAGCCTGCTGAACGCACTCCACTTGACATATTACTATATATCAAGAGTAATAGAAAATTTGATCACTGTGTATAAAATCTCTTCCTTGGCAATGTACATCCCACCCAAGCAGCGGGGGCTGCCTGGCACACAGGCCTTCCATCTGGGAGGCAGCCTGGTGCTGGGATGTGGCTGTAGGTCCCAGCTGTGACCCTCACAGAACATGTAACTGTGGGCCGATTCCTTATTGACCATAGGCATAATAAGTTTGGGGATTGCCATGAGCTTTAAATATCGAATGCTTGGGGCACAGTGGGTTCCCAATGAATGTCACGTCCCCTCCCCCCTCTCACCTTCCAATCTGTCACCTGCAAGAGTAGGGGCTCCTCTGGCTCAGTTCAGGACGCTAGGGTCAGTTCTCCTGGGGCTGAGGGCTGGGAAGGGGGAGAAGGGCAAGAATGGACCCGGTGAGGGGTGAAGTAGTCCCAGGACTCATGGCTGAGAAATGAATGGGTCTGCATTAGAGTTTCTGGTTTTGGATGATCGTGCTTGCCAGTGGCCATAGCACTATCTTTTCGGATGTTGAAGGAACTGGCTGGCTGACTTCTTTTTCTTCTGCTCTCACCTGTTGCTTCTATCAGGGTGAGAATCAACTTTTCAAGAATCTTGGAATTTTATAAGCATTTAATGCATCTAATTGTGACGCTATTAAAATGATTTCTAGCAATCCATTAAGTTAACTACCTCATAGTGCACAACTTTAGCACCTGGTTGTTTGAACCCTGTTGTTAAATAAGAAGCAATGAAGCTGCACTCTTCTCTGTTCTCTTCTCTCTTCTCTTTTCTTCTCTTCTCTTTCTTCCTTCTCCTCCTCTTCTTATTTTCTTCCTCCTCTTCCTCCTCCTCCTCCTCCTCCTCCTCCTCCTCCTTCTTCTCTCTCTCTCTCTCTCTCTCTCTCTCGCTTTCAGGTGGGGTTTCACTCTTGTCCCCCAGGCTGCAGTACAGTGGCGCGATCTCCGCTCACTGCAACTTCCGCCTCCTGGGTTCAAGCAGTTCTCCTGTCTCAGCCTCCTGAGTAGCTGGGATTACAGACTTCTGTCACCATCTCTGGCTAGTTTTTGTATTTTTAATAGAGATGGGGTTTCACCATGTTGGCCAGGCTGGTCTCGAACCCCTGACCTCAGGTGATCCACCCACCTCTGCCTCCCAAAGTGTTGGGATTACAGGCGTGAGCCATCGCGCCCATCCAAAGCTGCATTTTCTTAAAATTTATCCTATTACTTTGCTGTCCAGTGGGGTTACTTTGCATGTATTTATTTCTAACTGAATTAACTGGACACAGGCTTGTTGGACAGAGGCCTTCCCTGTATTGTATCTCGTGGACTGAATATGGTGGCGGGTGGCCACAGCAATCCCATGACTTTCAGGGTCCAGGGCCTTCAAGAAAATAGAGACAAAAGCAGATGGGGCTAAAATTGAGGCCACCATGCTGAGTACCTCGGCAGATGCAAACAGGAAGGGCAAGAGGGAAATGGGGTGAGACGGACAGAGTCTGAGACCCCTGGCCAGGTGGACTGCCTGACGATGCAGGAAGCTCCAGGATGCCTGGCTTTGTAACTTGGGTTTGGGTCAGAAAATGTGCAGTGGACTCCAGTTTCTCCATGGGTTTGAAAAGTTTGTGTGATTTTCCCCCAGAAGGTGACGTGTATAAAGCACCAACTCCTAGCAAGGAGACCCAAGGAGCGCTGGAAGTCAAAGAGGACGGCAACGTGCAGTTGGAGGTGCCTGTGGACCAGGTGGGTGTCGGGGGCTGAGGTCCTTGGGGTCTTCACTCCCTTCCGTCAGCTCCTGCCTGCCTCAGCGTCATCCTTAACCCTCTCCCTGCAAACTCTCTGGACTCTAGAATGTTCTGCGTTCCTCCTTGTTAGAGACTGCTCATCTCAGATCCTGTGTCAAGCATGTTCCTGTGTGCCCACCTCCGCGACAGGTTCTGCTGGAGAGACCCATTTTAACACTTCACTGTGTGTGACCGCAAATTTGGCTTCATCATTATGTGGTGCTTGTGTCTGGCCCTCATTAAGCTCCTAACTCCATAAGGAAAGGGGCTGGCTGCCTCGCTCACCACTGGGTCCTGTACTTTGCAGAGTTCCTGGCATGGAGGAGGCCTTAGTAGTTTTTGTGGAGTGATGACTGAATAATGGAGGAAACAGTGTGATCCGATGGCATGGGTATGAAACCTCCAGCCTCTGTTTCCTTATCCACAGATGGGGATGCTGTCTCTGTGCAGGTCTGTGTGTGGCCTGCATGTGCGGCCAGCGCTGGTGCATGGTGGACGCTGGGACACCGTTCCCTCCTCTTGGCCGCAGGGAGGAGTGGGGAGCAGGGTTCTGAGAAGGGTTGGGGTCAGGCCGGGGTTCCAGACTGGCTGTGCACCTGGATGAGTCTCCAGTACTCAGGCAGACGGCAGATTGTGCTCGATGATCTCCCAAGATGCATGGCTTTGTCTTCACCACCCACCTGAAGGCAAAACAAGCACATTTCCAATTCTTAGTTTTTGAGCAAAGAATGTATATTCTCTAAAAGGTCAATACTAGCATTAGAGTTCCATTTTTATTCCTCTGAAATAGATGGGGCTCCACCCCTGCTCCTGTAAACATAAAGCAGCGACTCCCGGTATACAGGGAACTTTCCTACTCCTCTCTCCGGATGGATCACTCTTATCTCTGGCACTTTGTTTTTTAACTTCTGCTGTATTTCTTATTTTTGGGGACACATTTGAAGAATGTTATGGACCGCATCTCAATATTCTAGCTTTCCACTTCAGCTTTTGGCATTTGGGGTACCTTTCCTGTGAGTCCTGTTGTATTTTCTAAATTCCTAGTAATATTATTTTCTCTTTTCCTCGACATAACGAAAGTGACTAAAAGATTTGATTTTCTTTGAAAACTCAAACTAACAGTTAAAATAGTTTGCATTGCCCACTTAAGAGTTTTCTAGTGATGAGGAAAGTAGGGCATTTTATGCTGTTGTATGCCAGATGTACCCTTGTCACTAGAACATTGCTGTGGCTCTCTGGGTTGTAGACTGAGTGTGTCCAATAAAAGTTTTCAGCACAGGCAGAATCCTAGGACGGCAAGTACTGCTGTCATAACTGCTTGTGTATAATAAACATGTTCATAAGTTTTGGTTGCCGGTGATTTTGATTTCCATTGTATTTGAGGCTATGGAGTGAATTCGGTTACCCCACACTCATGTGACGTGAGAGGAGGGAATAGGGCCTGTAGGTCCCTGGGGCACTCCACCCACCAGCCATGGAGAAGAAGGGGCTTCCAGAAAGAGTTTTCTGTGTAGCAATTCTCCACGCCAGGTAGGGTGAAGTCTCAGTGAATGGAACTTTCTCGCTGTCAAGTTCTGTGGCTTTGAGCGACACAGAAATAGGCTTTCAGTCATGATGGTGTCTGTGGACATGAAGACCTCCTGAGGGTGAGCTGGATCACCCGTCCTCCCTCTGCATCCTCCGTGCATGGCGTGTGTCAGAACGGGAGCAGAAAGAGCTGCTGTCAGCTGGGATGCTGGGGACAGCTGAGTGCTGGGAGGACCTTTCCTGCACAGCACACCTTGGCGAGGGGGACGATGACTCATGTTATCTCCCACTCCTCAGGTCCTGACATGCAGCAGATGTTCCAAAAAGGTTTATGAAATCTGACAGAAATCGATATGAGAAAATCCCATGCGCTTGGTCAACAGAGGCAAAGCATGAAGCACAGGCCGCGTAGATGGAGCGGTGTTGCCCAAACTGCATTCTGCATCTTTGAAGAAGGTTCCTGTGGAAAAGCACACATGGGAAGCGCCCCTCTTGTCTCTCTCCTTGGGGAATCATGGCGCACATTAGTGTAGTAATTGTTTCAGAGAAATCCTAGAGTCAAAAATTGTATATGAGCTTTTGGTGAATCCTAATTATTTCCCCACGAACCTTTTCTTGCTGGGACTCTTGTGACACACAGTTTAGGCCTTGTCTGTGTGCCATTGTCCAAGGACCTCCTTCCTTCCTGTGGAGCAGGAACATGGGATATGGTTCGTGCAGACCCTCTATTCCTGGGGCGGTCGTGGCCTGGGTGGGTGGCCGCGTCCGAGCCGTCCCCGCCTGGACAACTGTGCATGAGGGTGGCTGCCTGGCTGCCCAGCCCCACTCTGGCCCTGTGCTGCATGCTGGGCAGGCTCTTGGCTCTGAGTCAGGGTGACTGGCATCCCCATGGACACAGGGAAGGTGCATATATCCGTGCCGTCAGAACTTTCCAGGCCATTAATGAAGCACAGTTTGGCCCTGATAGTATGCCTTTATGGTGCTGACCTCTTTAGTAACCTGGAATACTGTCTCTTGTTTTTGAGTAATTGGTTTTCACTTTGTGGGTTAGCCCGGGCGCCTCACACGCTGTGTCTCCTATGTCTGCCCTGTTATGCTTTCTCCAGTGTGGTGGTGCTATAAAGATAAAGTATTACCAAATGTAACATCCCGACTAGTACATGTATGAATTTGGAGTCAAGCCTTCTAGATTGAAGAAGGGAACCTCAAGAATGCAGATTCCTCTAAATTCCAGGCCGTAGCTTCGTGGTCAGTGACACTAACAGCACAGCATCCGAGAGTCCCTGGAGAGAACATCGATGTGGGAGGACACTTCGATTTTCCTGTGGCAACTTCGGTATCTGTTACTGAACTCTCCTTGTCAGGTTTGGATACATGAAGGATGTGGCCTGTCCTTGGTCCCTGCAGAGGGAGGAGCCTCATGTTATCTTTATGATTTGTGATGATAAATAAGACTTGGACTCCGCAGTCCCCTTTCCTGTCACCTGTCCTTCATTCCAGTGTGTAGGAACTTCTCCCAGTACTTGTAAGTCATTTCTGGAACATCTCATAGCTGTGCAGAGAGCACAGAGTGGAGCCTGGCCTCACTGAGTGTGGGCAGGGAGGGTCAGAGGCTCAGCTGGGAAGCCAGGTCGCTGGGGGTGTTGGGTGTCGGTCTTCCTGGCAGGGCAAGATGACTGTTCATTGTGCATTTTGACCTGTACTTGGATTTCTAGAATAGTCTCATTTTTCTTGTCTGGGCTTCAATTGTTTTTTTATTTATTTTCTCCCAGAACAACACATACTTCTAATCATACCAGTCACTTTTCTGTCCTCCAACTTCTGTTACTTGGGTCTCTGTCAACCAAGACAGGGATTTCTGCAGAGCCCGTGGCTTACCTGCGGGTATGGGAGGTTCACACTGGCGTCCCAGGGCTCCTGACTGTTTGGAAAGCCCATCTTGTGGCACAGACCTGACACGGAGACCCTCATGGAATCCTGTGAATGCCCATCTGTGGCTCATGAGAGAATCAAGACTGGGGTTCTGCGTTAGGGAAGTGGTACCTTCAGTCAATCCAGTGATCTCAGTAACCTGGTCATAAAAGCGGGGAAGCTTCAGAGTCACGGAAACTCATTTGTCCTGAACTAAGTGGTTGTGAATAGGACGGAAGGCTTAGCTTGTGGGAGCTGGAATGGGAGCAAGAGGGAGAGGGTGTCGGGGTGGAAGCTCTGGGGCATGGCCGGCCGTCAGAGAGAGGACAATTCATTGGTGGTGTGGCTTGGATAATCTCCAATCTTTAACGACACAACACTTTTTTTTCCCCTCCTAGGCTGCATTCCCTCCTTTATTGAGTTTTTATTTTTAAGAAATTATAATTTATTTTCAAACTTTTGTTTCTCTTTGGCTATATAGCAGGTAATGTATCCCCTTGGCATCCACCTCTCCCCCACCATTTCCATCAGTGGAGGAGTTTGGAGATGGATAGAGGTGCATGACCCGTGTGCCTGCTGCCTGATAAGCTTTCATTCTCAGAGCGTGGTGAAGTTTTACACTAAAGTCTCAAGTCATGTTACCCCAGTGTTAAGGAACACATTTTTGCAGTTACAATCCATGCAAAAAATGGCACCCAGATGTTAAAACATGAATGCTGAAATTCTGATTTAAGTTCTACATTTTTACAAAAGCAATGTCTTCTTGCCAGAGATAAAATTATATTTCGTTTTGTAACTACTTTAAGAAGGTGGGGAAATGTGTGCAATGGGAAGCCCTGCCGAGCCCAGGACACTCACCTGCGATTCCTTTCTTGGGGAAATCGTCTAGAATTGACTCTGAACATGGCCAATTCCATGTTAGCAGAGCAGACCGCTTCATCATTCCCCAGGTGGCAAGCAGGCTCTGTAAACCCCAGGTCTCCAGCTGAGGCGTGAGAAGCAGGGTTTGACTGAAATCACAAAGGATTGGGTCCATTTCTACTCTTCTAAAATTCGGTTATTTTTAGAGAGTCTCAAAGAGTCAGTGCAAAAGGAGAGTATCTTTCCTTGGATTCTCAAATAGCAACTAGGGCAGTGCCCCCTGCACCGTGCCTCCCAGGGGTGTGATGCATTTCCCTCCGGAGAAAGAGATAAGAATAAGTCACCAACCAAAGTGAAACCAAAATAATTGGGACTGATTAGGAGAAGGTCAATCTAAACTTGGGTAATCTGTGAATTGTTTAATTAGAAAAAACCTAATGAAGCTTTAAGGCTTTGGCACTTTTAGGTGTGTAGAGTAACTCAGATGGAGGCCAGCTGGGTCCTTGGGGTACTGGCTTTAATGAATAAATTAAAAGTATAATTAGCTACTATATCTGTACGGATGTTTTGACTATAAAGAATGGGAAACTTGAAGAGAAGTGGTTTAAACAATCAGGAACATTTATCAGGCCATGGAACAGAAGGACTCAAGCCTTCTGTGTGGGAAAGGCTCTGGGGTTGGTCCCCTTGAGCCTCGGGGAGTAGCTGGACACCCTGATCTTCCACCACCTCCCTCTGTGATCTCCTCATGATCTCAAGGTGGCAGTCTCTGCTGGCACATTGAGACATGTGAAATCTGGGGAGAGTAGAGAGACCACACCGTTTAAACAGGGAGGAAAGGCTTTCCCAGGGACCCCTCTGAAAGTGACTGTGTGTCTATGCCTATCTTGTCCATAGCCAGGGAGAGGCGATTGACCTCTGCTGGTTTATAGGAATCAACCTTTCCTTCTCATGTCTGGAAAGGAGACCAGGTGCCCCTGGAATTTTTTTTATTTGAGATGGAGTTTTGCTCTTGTTGCCGAGACTGGAGTACAGTGGCACAATCTCAGCTCACTGCAACATACGCCTCCTGGGTTCAAGCGATTCTCCTGTCTCAGCCTCCCAAGTAGCTGGGATTGTAGGCATGCGCCATCACGGCCAGCTAATTTTTTGTATTTGGTAGAGATGGGGTTTCACTATGTTAGTCAGACTGGTCTTGAACTCCTCACCTCAGGTGATCCACCTGCCTCCACCTCCCAAAGTGCTGAGATGATAGGCTTAAGCCACTGCGCCTGGCCAATTTTTTTCTTTTTAAGTGAGGAACAAGGTGGGGGTGGCTGTGAGCCAGGCAGCTGTCAGTGTCTGTACAGGATGTTTAATCTGTGCCATCTGCCCCTTCTTCATCGTAGAAGGAGAGGTCCATCCTTTCCTACCCATATCTCCCCTCCTCCCAGACGCTGGGCCCCGCCCCGCTTACAGCCTCTCAGGAACTGCGTGTCATCAGTGGCTTAATATTTCTCTTTCTCTCCTTGGTGTCCTCAGCTTCTCCTATGCCCAAGTCCTTCTGGCTGGCATGTGAGCATGCTGAAAGCACTCTTGTTATGAGTAAAAACGACTTTCCCTTTGTCTCAGTCCTCTTTGAGCGTGTGTCTCTCCCCTCTCGCATGGAGCCGATCTGCGGGGAGTGGCGTCTCCTCACTTTCTTCATTTTCTCCCCTCTTCTTCTCTTCAGGCTTCTGCCTGTAGTGGCATAAAACAGCTTTTCTGCTCCGTGCCACCAAACCCAACACACTCCTCAGTTCTTGTCGCACTGGACCTTCCCCAGCCACTGGCACTCCCGGCCACTCTCTTTTAACGTTCTCTTCCTTTGGCAAGAGCCTCTTGTCAAAGACGGCTCCTGACTTCCCTTCTCTCTGGCCACCTACTGTCCTTCTTCTCTTAGGCTTCTGATCATCTCGCAGGCCATCAGATGCTGGTGTTCAGCAAGGATGAGGGCTGGGGCATCTTTCCCTCTCACTCTGGACGTCCTCTCTGTGATATAAAATTCTGTATCACCATGGCGTCAGTGTCTGTGACCTCCAGGGACATATGCACCTCTGCTGAATTAACATCTCCCGTGATGTTCTAAGACACTAAGCTCAGCAGAGGGACAATGCAACTCACGGTCTCCTTCCCCTGTCCTCAGACCTTCTTCTCGTCCTGTCTCCATGCATGAATGACACCCAAATCCACTCAGTAAGACAAAAGAGGAAAGAGGTATTCCTGAGACTGACCTCTTCAACCCTTCTGTATTCAGATCATCTTGGACTCTGTCAATTTTACCTCCTAAACGTGTCTGGAATCTGCACCCCTCTCTGCCTGTGTTACCATCACTCTGGTCCCACCTAGCTTCCTCTCTTGGTTAGATCACTGCTGTCACTCCTGCTTTGCATACACTGACCCCCAGCAACGCTGAAGCTCAGCGCTTTTTCCTGCAACAGGGCATATGCTGTTCTATGCACCAGGCATGCTTTTTCCTTCTGTTTTTGTATATTAACATTGTTTCATACTTCAGATTTTACATTAATAGTCACTATTAAATGGTGGTCTCCCAGATATGTTAAATACTGTTGTATTCTCTTTCTGTTCCATGAACCTCTCCTTGTAGCACCTGTCACAGTTGTTTTGTTTGTGTGACTGTTTAATTGATATCTGTCTTCCCCAGAAGACTCTCACCTTCTTGAGGGCCATGTTTATTAGTACTCACAGTCACTTGTATCTTCTGGTACTGTGATATTCAGTACGGCAGGTCTCCTCTGTATCCTTGCTGCATAAATGAATGAATCAGTGATTGACATCACATAGATTATTCTTTAAAATAACATGTTTTTGATTGACATTATATTGATTATTCTTTAAAATAACATGTTTTAGAAAAGCTTATTTTTTTACGTGGTTTGAGCACTCCCCATAGAGTTTTATTTCTACGTGAGCTGTAGGAAGATAATGCTCATGCAGGCTTGGTCTGAATTTTCAGAAGGTTTGAGGTCTGGGCCGACGGGACCGGCCACACTGAAGACACACCTACATGTTTGCCTCGCCGCGGAACTCTGTCCTTGCACATTCAAGGTCAGCTGGCAGGAGCCGTTGGGTCTTTATGGCTCATTACTAATGACAGTTCTTTTGCTCTGTCATGAAGTGAGAGTGCACTTCTCCACCCACTTTGACTCAGGGTGGCCATGCCACCTGCCTTCCCTGGTGACACGTGAGTGGTCCCAGGAAGAGGCATGAAGAGCCAGCGTGTGATTTCCCACACCTCATCTTCTCTTCCTTTGCAATCAGGAAACAGGAGGCGTCAGGGCCTCCATTGGTGGGTTTCCTGAGTGACTGTGGGGCCAGGACACCCCCGGCCAGCTGTGGCGACGTGCAGCACGCATACTTGGTTCACTTGTTATTACAGTCTCATCAGCCTATCCTGACAGCTACAGAAATATAAAGGAAGTTGGTCCTGGAGAGTCTTTTCTTTGGCCACGGAACCACCTGCTTCTCGCCAGGAGCAGAGAGAGGCTCCAGGACACAGATTAGGACAGATCCCTGTCTTCTGCCAGCGTGCCGTGAAAACTGGAATAACCATGGCGAGTGAGAACCCACTGCTGTGTGAGGAGTGAGGTCAGGCAGGCTGCGGAGGGCACCTGCTGACCGGGGAGCAGAGGGCTGTGGGTGGGGTCCTCACAGTGCCCTGAGAATTAGAAAAGCACCTGCTGACCGGACCCTCTAGAGCGACCTTGCCACTCCTTGTAAGAAAGATGTTTCTCCAGCAGTTTTACCAAGCAGGTTGGCATTTTGCTGGTGGAACCAAAGGCAAAAATGCAGAGCGGACGCCATTCTGTATTTGGAGAAACTGAAGTGACTTCCGCGGCTCTACCCACAGCGGTGGTCTAGAAGGTTGCACTATTTCATGTGCTCTCTGATCTTTTAAAGGAGTTCGACATAAGTCGTTGATAAAATGTGCTGTATTTTCTCCCCAGAGACCAGCTGAGATAGTTAAAGAAGATGCAGAGATACATGAGAACACCCCTGATTTTGAGGGCAACAAGGTGAGTTCGTTTTACTTTGTTTTAATGGCCTGGATCTAAGGCGCCTAACACATTGAACAGAGCTCACGTGTGGTGGTGAAAGGATCCAGGATCACAGGTCGGTTCTAAAGCACCAACCAGCACAGAATTGGAAGCAAGTGCATCTCCAAGGCAGGCCGTGGCCAAAATAAGGTTTCCTGTGTGCCAGAGAATTACATGAGTCATTTTAATCGTGTCTGTACTTGTCCTAATTACTTTCCACTGTACCTCTAGTCACAAACCTAAAAACTTTTTCTCAGAAAGTTTCAAGATGATACTTTTAGTAGGGAACGTCAGGGAAGGTGAAGGAAGGCAGCAGGTGTGCAGATGGCTGTGTGGTGTGGGCATCGGGCGCGCTGGCCTGTGTGGTTCGAGGTGCAGTGTCAATAGCCGGTCCTGCTGGTGAGCATGAGGGTGAGGGCGTGCGGTGCACGTGTGCAGATGGCAGCTGGAACCAGTGTGGGACGCTTGGCTTGCTCTTCTTCCTATCTGGATGTCCTGGAAACTTCCTTCACCCAGGGAGCGTGTGTCTGTGGTCCTTTATGAGATTCTGTAACTCATCATCCACATAAAATATGTGTATTGGGAAAACAATTTATTTTAAATACACATTTTTTAGCTAAGAAGCAGACTTTGAGGACGTTGTTTCCAGAATTCTGTCTCTGGATCTTTATTTTTGTTTCAAGGTAGCCTCTTCGGTTTTTTTTTTTTTTGAGATGGAGTCTTGCTCTGTATCCCAGGCTGGAGTTCAGTGGTGCAATCTCGATCTTGGCTCACTACAACCTCTGCCTCCCCAGTCCTGGTTCAAGTAATTCTCCTACCTCAGCCTCCCTAGTAGCTGCGATTACAGGCAGGAGCCACCATGCCCAGCTAATTTCTGTATTTTTTAGTAGAGATGGGGTTTCACCATGTTGGCCAGTCTGGTCTTGAACTCCTGACCTCGTGATCCAAAAGTTTGGCCACAGGCAGGAAGCTGTGTAAACTGATCATTGCACAGAAGGCTGTGTCATGAGCTCCTGGATTCATGAAGTCTGGGAGGTGCAGTCTGAGTCTATCCTCCAGAGCTGGAAACAGGCGGGGACACTCACAGCCCTGGCAGGAGTCACCTTTTGGTCTTAAACTTGCCCTTCAGCTTCCTGGCTGCCACCTCGAAGAAAGGGGAGGAGTGTCCCCCAGGGAGCTTGTGCAAAGGTGCTGGAGCCACGCAGGTCACCCCTGGTGCTTGACATAACTTGGAAAAGGGTGGTTGTTGGAAGGGATATGGGTCCTCAGGAAGTTAGTTCAGGTTTTAGAAAACACCAAAGCAGCTTCTGATCTAAAACAGACAATGATAATACACTTGTAAGACAGCTCATTCTTCCTTCCTTATATTCCTGGATAGTTTTGGAAGATGTCCTTCTGTATCTGGATGAGTTGGGAAGACTCAGATGAAGAGCAAAGACAGCTTTTCCTTTCTTTGGTGATGGAGGGCAAGGCTGCATTCGGAGAGCAGGAGTGAGTGCAGATGTTTGTCTCAGAGCATTAGGCTAAGAGGGGCAACAGGCTACTTGCTTACCTTGCTTACCCTTGAGGAGAGGGTGCTATTGTGTGAATGGCATATTTCAGTAGTGATATAACCCAGGCCTTCTGACTGTAGTGAGTTTATGCTGTCTGCTGAAGACCCTGTGCACGCTGGCGGTGGAATTTGTCATTTACACCTAACTGACTTGTTACGGAAATCTATTCAGGATGCATATTAGTGACTTGATAACTGCCAGTAGCAGATTTAATTTCTTAGAGTGAATCAAAATGTCTTTCTGAATGTAAGCAAATCACTGGAATCCAGTGGCAAACCCAAGCACCTAGTTCTTAGGAATCTGGGCTAAGGACCTAAGCTGCTGGGGAAAATGCGATGGGGACAGCCATACTGTGGTTCTCTTGCCTGAGCATTAACCTCACGAGATGGGACACAAAGGGCTGAGGAGCAAACGAAGGCATCCCGAGCGTCACTGGTACTGGGCACTGCGCAGATGTTCCCACATGCCCGGCCTGTCTCTACCGCACACTCACTCTTTAAGGAAGGTAGAGTAAACAAGATTAAAAACAATGAGATGGGGAGTTTAGGTAGCTTGTCGGCATCACGCGGAAGGTGATGGGGCTTGGAACTGAACCCCATTTTGAGCGATTCCAAAGGCTCTGTTTTCCTCTTCCTGTGAACCATGCTGGTTATATATCACTTCCCAGAAGAGGTGTTTTCTCTCAGGCTTCACACTGTGTCCCTTGTAGATACCATCCTTCGTTGGTGTTGTGTACTGCTTCAAGGGGTGCAAGGTGGCTCAAGTGTTTTAATTCTCACAGCTCCATCTTTGCTTCTAGCATGACTGAAACAAAACTTTGTTGATGTGAAGCAACCCGTGGGGTTGAAGGTAATTGGCTTTAAAATTTGGCCCACGTTTTTGAGGGCTCAAGAAGAGCAAGCATTTTGTATACAATATAATAGCTGCTATAACAATTAAAAACAAGCGGGACTCAATTAGCCCTTCTGGCCAGTAGTCGCAGGGAGCTAACCCTGCTCTCAATGACCTGTAGTTCACTTGGCATTTCATTTGTACATTCATTTGACAAATTAATCACATGACATTTATTTGATATTGATTATATTAAAATTTTTAGGCTTATGATTGCTGGCTTGACCTCCTCAAAGACAGAGGTTGTGCCCTATGATCTTCTGTGTCATTCAGTGTGTTATATATAGTAGGTGTTTAATAAGCATCTGCGGATTTCCTTTCAGTTGCCTACGATAAAGTTACTTAAATATGTAATCCTGGAGTAAAATGCTAATTACCTTGCAAAGTTGTAAGAAGACATATTATAAACATGATTTATAAATATACATTGTTCGGGCACAGTGGCTCATGCCTGTAATCCTAGAAATTTGGGGAGCTAAGGCAGGAGGATCATTTGAGGCCAGGAGTTTGAGACCAGCCTGGTAAACATAATGAGACCCTGTTTCTACAAAAAATTGTGAAATTAAAAAAGTAGCCAGGTGCTATGCCCAATGCCTGTTGTGCGCCTGCCTTTCCAGCTCTCACCCGCTGCCAGGGCTTGCTGCAGATGCCAGCCTCCTCCTTAAGGCTCTCTGGATCCTTCTGCCCCAGGGAGCATCTCTTCCTCCACTCACTCCCCACAGAATTTTGTTTGTCCTTCCTATACCATCCAAAGCACACTTTGGCTTCACTTAGAGCTGTTTGTGTATGTCTACTGTCTCTTTTGAGTGATTTACATTTTTTGAAGGAAGAGTCTTGACTTAATTCATTTTGGTGTCATCTTTAGCACCTTTCATATCACCTTGCACACAGGAGTAACTGATCTTGAGTTTGGTAAGACCCTGGAGTAACTGATCTTGAGTTTGTTGGAGACCCTGGAAGATATTAGGTGGCCCATGTGCAGCATTGGAGGCAGAGGGGGCATCGCATGGCCTCTGGCCGGAGGCTGGAGTGTGGCCAACCCAAAGCTGAGTGTGGCCCCAGTAGAGGGGACTAAAGATGAAGGTAGATATTCAGTGAGTCTCAAAAGGCTATGTCAGAAGAAGTGATTATCCCCAAAGCCTTAGTGTTTTATCTACATGAAAATCTAACTTTTCTCTTTGGAAAATACCATAAAGCCCAAAGCTAAACAAAATAAGGAAGAAAATATTTGCAACACAAATCAGATTTTCTTGATTTAACCAAGTCTCATAAATCATTAACGCAAAGCCCGATAAAAAAGAAAGGCAAATAAGACAAACAGGAAATTCACAGAGTATAATACAAATTTCCAAAAGACATAAGGAAATATGTCCATATCATTCCTAACTAAAGAAATGCAAATAATAAAAATGAGTGTTTTGTCATTATATCAGGTTGTCAATGTCCAGTGCTTAATACATTCAGATTAAGGATTTGTTTTACAGTATCCCTCCTGCAGATAATTCAACGCTATATTTTTATGTTAATATAGATGCAGAAAAGCAGCAATGCTTCTTACTAGGGTTATGTATAAATCAATGCAGCCTTTTGGAAAATATTATTAATATAACGTTTGTTATATTAATATAACAAATATTAATATAATATATTAATCAATGACTATTAATAATAGAAACAAATGCAGTGTTCATCTATAGAGCTTGATTAACTTATGTTTCACCAATAGAATGGCATACAATATAGCTGTGAAAATAATTAAATAGTCTCATATAACTGAAGGATGGGAGCTCTAAGATGTTATATTAAGTGAAAAAAAATCAAGGTGCAATGGAGAATACAGGTATTATATTCTGCCTTTTGCATCAGAATGAGCAAAGAGATGTACATGAAAACAAAGAATTTAGAATGAGAAATCAAGTGGAAGGAACCGGAAGGAACAGAGCAGTGAGTCAGTTGTGAGGATGAGGCTTGAGGCTTTATGTCAAACTCCTGAGTGATGTTGATGAGAAAGAATTTGACCTCCCCAAGAAGCTGAGTACAGGCAGGGGAGATTAAGGATTTATTTTACGACATCTTTCTTGCAGATAGTTGATTCCTATATTTATTTTTTTAATACTAGGAAAATGAAGATGGAAGACTTTGTGAAGACGTTGAAAGAAAGGTTTGTATCAACAATAGCTGTGGTTTTGTGCTTTCTGTTGTGAAGACAGAGCTAACGAGAGAATGCATGGATCCCCAGCTCTTGGCAGGTGCTTTTTAGGAACATAACCGAAGCTCTGTTTTCCAGAGTTAGAAAACAAACTTGGAGGAAAAGAACCATAATCAAGGCCTTTCACAGAGGTGGGTGGTTCCTTGGGAAAGGCAAATAAGACAGGAATGAAAAGTGCTTTAGGGCCACATGTGGCTGGCATCTGAAGGGGCACCTCTCATGACTCCAGGAAAATGCATATGAGTTATCTGCCAGCTGCACCTGTGGTCACTCACTTAAGTCTTCCAGGCAGTCATAAAAGCTGCACCATCAGACGCCAGCCATGAAGCTAAGGGTGGATGTGCTTGCCTGGCGAGGCTGTAGGAGTGGGGGGCTCACAGCCCTGGGGAAAGTGGATGTGTAGCTGTGCCGGGGACCCCACCTGGCAGCAGAAGGTGCTCCCCGCTCAAAGTGCGGTTCTCCCTGCCGTCATCAATAGCTCTGTCCTCAGCAGGACTGCGTTCTTATCCTAGGTTGGTGGACGACTAAGTGATGTTGGTGATTTTTGGCTGAGTGTGCCAAATTACATTTATTTAGTCCTTCGTTTTCTTAGACTCCTCAGCACTCTGCAAAGGGCGTGAGCCCTGAGTGATGACTTGGGGAGGTGAACCTTACTGACGCCAGCACGTGGACGCTCTGTGCCTGGCCTTGGCTGCTTTGACACCTGCTGGGTGTGTGACTTTGGGAATACTCCTCAAAACGTTATTGCCTCAGTTTCCTCCTCTGTTCAAAGTTTGTCCGATTGTTTATTTATAACAAAATCAACCTCCAGGAGAGAATATGCCTAAAGTCTGCTCAGCATTACCACCTTTTTTCTTATTATTAGAAATAGCTGACTTGCAAAAAAATCCAGATGGTATCATGGGGGAGGGGAACAGGTGTGAGCTGTGTCCTGCCTGTGCACGGAGCCTCTGTGTGTCCTGCTGTGGACAGAGCCTCTCGTGGGGGTGTGTCCCGCCTGTGGACTGAGCCTCTCATGTGGGTGTGTCCTGCTGTGGACAGAGCCTCTCGTTGGGGTGTGTCCCGCCCATGGACAGAGCCTCTGGTGTGGGTGTGTCCCATACATGGACTGAGCCTCTTGTGGGGGTGTGTCCTGCCCCTGCAGGAGCCCCTGGTGTAGATGTGTAGACAGCTTTGTGGCCGGAAGAGCATTAAATTCCTGTTTCAGCTTTTCCACCAACTGGCTAGATGCCCTTTGTTAAGTAACTTGATTAATTCAATCAACAATCATTTTACATGTTTATAGGTTTACTTACTTTTCAAGAATCAGTGAGACAATGGATTGGAAAGTTCCTGAAAAGTATAACATATCTATGTTTAAAATGGTGTTTATATTATTTGTACTTAAGCTAGATAATGTAAGTTTTTGTTCCTCAGCTTGGAATTAGACATTGGGTGGTCCCCACCTTAACTCCCTTGTTAAAATCATGTCATCCATTTTGTGATGTGGCATCCGTCCTCTGAACTCTCTGCAGCTAACCTAACTGCACGTGGCTGGAAAACAATAATCTGTGTTCATCGTGACCCTCCCGTAGGCATAAATAATATCTGGTTTTAATGTCAAGTAATTCTTTGGAACATTTATCACTTGTTTGGCATACATGTTACTCTTTTAAAGAGAATATTTTACCAAATGCAATGGAATGAAAAGAATGCAAATTTGGCCCCATGCAAACTATGAACAAATAGTTTCATTTTTCTGAGCCTCGATTTCCTTATCTGTGAAACTGAGATAATTTCTAACTTGTGAAATGAGTGTAAAATTAGAGATATTTAGAAGTGCCTTACTCAGTGGTCTGGGAATAAATGCTATCTACTGTTGTTACTGTTACTCTCTGATTGAATCATGCCTCCGATGGAAGTCTAACGTCTTTGAAAGAAGGAATGAGATTTTACTCAGCATCGGGCATGCACAATGCCTTACTCACAGTCAACATTAATTATGTTTTTAAATTAAATTTCCTCCTATGATACCTCACACTAGTTTTAAAATTAAGAGTACTTTGTTAAATTATAAACGATTTATGTTGATTGTAGACTTATTAGAAAAGGCAGATAAGAAAAAATGAGAAAGTAAAAACCCTGAATTCCTCTGCTCAGAGTCTGTTCTCACTTTTGTGCATGTTTTTCAGGACTATTTTCCACTTGAAATTTACTTTTTGGGTAGAAAGAGGATTGGAACTTGTCAAATAATAGAAAATTACATTTTAAGAAATACTATGAATTAGTATTGAAGATATTTTCAACATGTTAGGTTTTTTTCTCAGTATACTTCAGAATGTCGATTTTATTTATTTGAAATAGGTGTAAACGTTTTTGAGCAGAGCTGCCACTCACTTTAAAAACAGCAAGAACCAAGCAACCAGCATCGTGTCCTTATGAGGAGCTTTTCCAGAGCTGTGATGCAAGTGCTGCTTCCTGGTTATCATCTGCTCTGAACATTTGATCTCAAATCAGAATTTAAACATTCCATGCTTACATTTAAAAAGTTTTAAAGAATTTAAAAAGTTTTATTTTTTCTTCTGCAACAAATATTCAATTTGATTTCTCATTGGCTATATTTTTGTGATGATAGTGAAAAATTGAGAGACTTAAGAGGAAGAAAAGTAAACATAGAAAAATTTATCCACTAATAGATTTTAAAATGTAAACTACAATTTTAAATCATGAATCTAGATGTTGAACTATTCTACTTCCATCATGTATTGGACAGATATTAGACTTCTAAACTATCACACCAACAAAGAGCATTCAGAATCCACCGGGTGTGCAGTTCGTAGTTTCATTTTGTGTTTTTGCATCATAGAATATAAAATGAGCACATCAATCCTTCCAGCGTCCAAGCAGCATGACAGGATGCCGTAGTAACAAATTCCAGGTGCATGTATAAGAAGATAGTTGTGGCATTCTTTCCCCAAAGGCTTCAAAAATCAAGTATAATTTTGATCAATAATAAATGTGCTATTAGTAAAAAAAAAAAGTACTTAACGTAAGATTTTTCGTATTTATAGTCATTAATTTGTGAAATGGCCTATCACCTTTTAAAGGTATACTTTGTAAGTTTTATGACGATGTTATGTCTAATCATATCAAAGCAAAGTCCTTTTAAATGAATGTTGGAGGCAACATTCAAAGCCTGTTAACATCCTGTGTTAAATGTCCTCCTTCCCTCCTTTCTTCCCTCCCTCATTTCTTTCCTCCCTCCTTTCTTCCCTCCCTTCTTCCCTCCCTCCTTCCCTCCTTCTCTCTCTCTCTCTCTTTCTCTCTTTTTCTGAGACAGGGTCTTGCTCTGTCATCTGCAAGCTCTGCCTCCCAGGTTTGAATGATCCTCGATTCTCGCGCTTCAGCTACCTGACTAGCTGGGATTATAGACATGACGTGTGCACCACCATGTTCAGCTAACTTTTTTCAAAATGTTTTTAGTAGAGAGGGGTTTCACCATGTGGCCCAGGCTGGTCTCAAACCTCTGACCTCAAGTGATCCACCCACCTCGGCCTCTGAAAGTGCTGGGATTACAGATGTGAGCCACTCTGCCTGGCCAAATGTTTTCAGTGTGCTAGAAAAATATTGGGTTTTGTCTGCCTTTGAAACATTTATATTTTATCCCTTTGGAGAAACAAGAGTGAAAAACTGCCAAGCACCACACAAAACTCCATGTGGAATCTGGAGGCCCTTTTCCTGCCCTGATTTCTAGGCTTCTTTTGAACTGGGAGCTGGCCCCTATGCTTCTCTTGAAGAAATGCCTTACAGTAAATAGTACCAATTCTCATCATTGCTCAACTTTATATTTATATGGTATTTGTTTATATTTATGACCTGATCTTTCACTCTTTTTCTAATGCCATGCCTTTAATTGTTCTGAGTCACCTCTCTAAAGAAATAATTACCCATTCTAGTCATCTCTTAACGCTCTCATCCTTTAGGAAGCATGCTATTATGATGATGTCATTTTCAAATACTTTGCCTTTTTCCAATTATCCCCCAAGTTATTTTGTGTTTGCATTCAAGTTTTCAACAACTCTCCATTGGATGGTTAATTTTTTGCCTACTAAGTGCTTATTTCTTATGTCTGGAGCACATTTTCTGTTTATATGTCTCCTCCTTCCCTGTCCAGGAGTACTCCTTGCTCAAAAAATTCTTAGCTAACTAAGCCTGGGCATTCTAGGATCAAAGAAAGAGAGATCTGATCCTCGCGTAGCTTTTAGGCTTTGTTTCATGTTGTTGAAAACTAGGAAAGTTTTGACTTTGGGTGGAGTCATAATGACAAGAACATAAGAAAATAGAACATAGTGGGTAACTTCAGAACAGTAGTGATAGAACAGGAGTTATCTATGATTGATTAATGTGATGTGTGGCTGTGTGCTTGTTTTCTTACAACAAAAACAGTCTTGTCTATTTTGCTTTTTAATCTTCTTGCCTTGATAACTGTACCCCAAATCATAGAGTACTTAGAAATTCATTGGGGATTGAAATCCACCAGACTGACAAAGGGTCTTGAAGGAGATAGGTCTTCCCAAGGAGGCCCCTCATGCTTCAAGTGCTCTGCAGAAGCCTTCTTCCATGGTTTACCCAGAATGCCCCAGATGAGATCAGGTGGAAGGAGTGGGTAGTTGATGTGCTACTAGCTATTAGACAAGTAATAAAACAGTGCAGCCTTTTTTAAATGATCAAAGTAGTGGTTTATATCAATGCACATAAATAATATTTAAATGATTTAATGTGCTTAACAAATGCTAAGCTCAGAATATTAGCCATTTTCCATCGCCTGCAGCTACTGATGAAAACAACGTTTAAGTGTCTTACTGAAGTGAAATGCATGCACAAATCCGTAACAGTCTTTCCTCTCCTCATGTGCTTTCTCAGTCAGTCAGTGGAGGGTGTTCGTTTAATTAACATTGCCAGAAATGCCAATAAAACCAGGATCCAGCATTGTCTCTGACTCAGGATTTTTGCGACAAAATGAAAATGGCATTGATTCATTAATTGATTTTAAAAATTCATTGCCTGCCTCATATCTTTACCGTTTTCTCTCTTTATTATGTTGATACCACGCCGTCACCACGCTCAGTCTTTTATTGCTTCTCTAAGAGACAAAGTCAATAGCGATCAACATTGGAGCCTCAAAAGTGAAGTGTAAGGTCATCAGTAATACTAAGTGGGGTTGTGGTGAAATATTAAGCAATGAAACTTTTAGAAAATTATGTGGTTCTAGAAGTAGAAAGCTCGGATCCCTCTATACATAGGAGATTCATTTGGATTCAAATAATAGGAGAAGGATTTTCACTTAAAAATGGAAAAGATGCCTTACCTCCTCTGCAGTCTCAGATACATGTTCTGGGAAGTGCTCTCCATTAGTAAAACACAAAGTATTGCATTGGTGTTTCATAAGAGACAGTCATGGATGAACCAATCTGCCTTTTCGTATAGTGGGCTCCGTGGAAACAGTTTTGTTGTATTCATGGCAATTTTAGAAATCACAACTAGGGTCCTGAAGAAGGAAGTGAAATGGTTCCAGTGTAGCCTAGAGAAGCAGCAAGTGAACAGAGACCAGCGGACACAGCTCAGTTTTCTCACCTGTCTTCCGTCTTGGAAGCTTCCCTAGTTTCCTCCTGGTTTCTAGGCCAAGGACTCAAATTCTCCTCCTCCTTCCCACTCCCCAGCGGACTCGGATTTGCTTCCCAGCTACCCTGGGGGCCTGATGACCCTCATGCCTCTCCAGCGCTGTGTTGTTTGAGGTGGCCTGGGTGCCATGCCAGGGCCGGGCCACTGCCCTTCCTCCCCTCCCACTGGCAGAACGTCTTCCCCTCTAAGCTGCCCTCGGCGCAGAGGGCAGGATCCAGGCAGTCCTCTTATGACACAGCACCACAGGGCATTCTCTGTCGCTCTGAAACGTTCTAACTTATTTTTGACCTTGACAGTGAAAGGGAACGGAGATGAGATGAAACTGGGTGTTCAGGAAGCACCCAATTCCTCAGTAGCCTTTGTTTGGCCATTGATTTATTAGTTGTTTTTTTTTTTTCATTCACCAGTTATCCACATATTATCTGTTACAGAAAATTGGTTTTAAGCAGATGGACAAAATTCTTACTTTGGGCCATCTGCTATGACATAGAGGAAGAACAGCGATGGGATTTTGCTGTGGGCAAACTCTTAATTGGAAGTGTCAGTGTGGGTATCTCCCATGGGGTGAGAGCACATTGAAGTGGTTCATAGAACTTGATGCCCACCTTGCAACACCTAAGCAGCAGGAATACGCCCCAGAGAAAATAGAAACAGTCCCTGCTAGTTGAGCTGGATGGTCTTCTCTGAGCTGTGTGTCCGGGCCCTGGCATCTTGGGCTTCAGAATCCATTTCTGTTCTCCACGAGTGGCCCCTGGTCTCACTTCTGTTGGCCTCAGGTTGGCAGGTGTTTATTAAAATATGGCCACATAATGCACAAGCCATCATAGTCATGAAAAGAAAGAATTTTATTTGTATTTACTCTGTTTATATGAATTATTTCAAATCATCATTTTATATATATGGTCAATTTATGATATTTCTGCAAGGCACCAAACAAGCTAGAGTTTAGGTCTGTGTAACATAGACAAACCTAAATATGAATTTAGGTGGTAAATATGATTTTAGGTCGTAAATATGAATTTTGGACACAAAAAGTAACATTTCAAATTTTCATTTTTGGGAAGGCTTAATGAGAAATTTTATTGGCTACCTACATGGCACTCTGTGAAGGTACTTTTAGGGGAATTTATTACTCAGTTACCTGAAATTGACAGCCATATTTTGGAGAAAAATGTATCTTCTCCCATGAGTAGTTTGAGGAAAGAAAATCAAACGTGAAGAGGAATGGAGCTTGAAAGTCCACAGGTACTTTGAATTGACAAATGAGGTTGTTCAGGGGCCTTTTTTCTTGATTCCACACATCTTCTGGGAACCTGGCAGCTTTTCCCCAAGAGAAAGCCAACGTGAGAAGCAGCTGGGAGCTGTAACTCAGAACTGAGACTCGCTATTCAGATTGAGTGCAATTCCAACCGTAAGGCCATATAATTTCCATTTAAGGCACAGCCTTTGTTTCTTGTTTGTTCATCTTCAGGATTTGTCTTTACTAATCATTGAAGGAAAAGCATCCATGGCATTGCAAAAAAGAGTTCCATAATTGCAAACTCACATTTTCTGCCTGTAAATAGAATGAATAGAAAAAAGTAGGCCTTAAAAAGAGTTGTAGTGCACCCAAATGCAAATTTATACCTTGATTTACACTTAAGAATACATATCACAAATCGGTAAATATTGTAGGCACAGATTGCATATGAACTTAACAAGCTGTCTGTATACTTGAGATGGGTGAAAATGCTTCTAAACATCCTTCAGTGCCGCTTTCTGCATCTGAAGTCTTTTCAGTGTTCCTGCCACATGACTTTGTCACTGCTATCCAAATATTTGTTACATCCTCTGTGCACCTGCGTCTGACAAATGCGCCTGTGCCAGGCGGGCTGGCTCCCTGTCCTGCCGTCCATCAGCAGAATGGACTGGGTCTGTGGGATCTTACAATTCTGAGCCAGAAACACCACTGGAAATTATTACTCTCCAGTGCTTTTATATGAGTTGAGAGGAAATGGAAGCATCTCTTTGGTAATCTCAATACTGTAATTTAAAAATGTTCAGTTGGTCTCATAAAATGGTTTGGTAAGGATTCCCTCTTTTTGGATTGTTTGGAATAGTTTCAGAAGGAATGGTACCGGCTCCTCTTTGTATGTCTGGTAGAATTCAGCTGTGAACCCATCTGGACGTGGACTTTTTTTGGTTGGTAGGCTATTAATTGCTGCCTCAACTTCAGCCCTTGTTACTGGTCTGTTCAAGGTTTCAACTTCTTCCTGGTTTAGGCTTGGGAGGGTGCAAGTGTCCAGGAATTTATCCATTTCTTCCAGGTTTACTGGTTTATGTGCATAGTTGTTTGTAGTAATCTCTGATTGTAGTTTGTATTTCTGTGGAGTCTGTGGTGATATCCCCTTTATCGTTTTTTATTGCATCTATTTGATTCTTCTCCCTTTTCCTTTTTATTAATCTGGCTAGTGGTCTATTTTGTTGATCTTTTCAAAAAACCAGCTCCTGGATTTATTGAGTTTTTTGAAGAGTTTTTTGTGTCTCTATCTCCTTCAGTTCTGCTCTGATCTTAGTTATTTCTTGTCTTCTGCTAGCTTTTGAGTTTTTTGGATTTTGTTTCTCTAGCTCTTTCAATTTTGATGATTGAGATACCACCTCACGCCAGTTAGAATGGTGATCATTACAAAATCTGGAGACAACAGATGCTGGAGAGGATGTGGAGAAATAGGAACACTTTTACACTGTTGGTGGGAGTGTAAACTAGTTCAACTATTGTGGAAGACAGTGTGGCACTTCCTCAAGGACCTAGAAATAGAAATTCCATTTGACCCAGCAATCCCATTACTGGGTATATACCCAAAGGATTATAAATCATTCTGTTATAAAGACACATGCATACGTATGTTCATTGCTGCACTGTTTACAATAGCAAAGACCTGGAACCAACCCAAATGCCTATCGACGATAGACTGGACAAGGAAAATGTGGCACATATACACCATGGAATACTATGCAGCCATAAAAAGCAATGAGTTCATGTCCTTTGTAGGGACATGGATGAATCTGGAAACCATCATTCTCAGCAAACTGACACAAGAACAGAAAATCAAACACTGCATGTTC
>CAUYLG010049687.1:0-14695 GCA_963573385.1 Cacajao melanocephalus
ACTCATGCAAGGCAGACAAAATTCCCCTCTCTCTTCCTTCCTTTACCTCAGAGGATAATATTCCTTCCAACAGCTTGCTGTTCTGCAGGCAATGCTGCCCATGTGGCTTCCAGCAACAGCACCACCTCTCAGAACTATGCTATACAAAGTGAGACGTATTCTAGTATTCTACTTTGCCATGAAACTTTAAGCTAAATTCCCATGGAGTAGACAACTAACTTTCCAGTACATGACTATTATGCCACAAACAACTAGAACAGTAACCCATAACACCCCACCCACAGTCAACCAGAGGGAGGATAAAACTGCTGACAGCCGTGGAGGTGAATCTCAGGATTCTCAGCGGCTCTTGGTAGAAATGCTGTCCATGTGATAGCAGATTAGGTTTGATCTCTGTGGTATCTGTCCTTCTCTCCCCTGTTTTTCCTCTGACTTAGCTGAGGCTGATACAACAGAATACTGAGTGGCTTAAAAACACAAATTCCTTTCTCATACTGCTTGGAGGCTGGGAAGTCCAAGTTCAAGGCATCAGCAAATCCACTGCCTGTTGAAGGCTCTCTTCCCATCCTGCAGACAGCTGTCTTCTTGCTGTATCCTCACTTGCTGGACAGAGATTCACTAATCCCATGGCAAGAGCTGTGCAGTCATGACTTAACTTACCTCCCAAAGGCTCCATATGCAAATAGCATTGCAGTGGGCATTAAGTCTTCACCATATAAATTTGGGGCAGGTGTGGAGGGGGAAGGACACAGAGTTTCAGTTCATGACATCATCTTTCTTCATTTTATTCTTGACCTTTTCATGAGGACTTCTCGCAGTGCTGGGGCAAAGGACTCACCTGGGGCAATGTGTTCACCTTGCCCATTAGGTAGACAGCTGACTTATCAAGTCAGGGAATTGCAATAGAGAAAGAGTGATTCATGCAAACCCAGCAGTGTGGGAGACTGGAATTTAAAACTTATTATTATTACTCAAGTCAGTCTCCCCACATATTCAGGGAGCAGAGTTTTTAAGGACAACTTGGTGAGTGGGGGGATGTAAGTGAACAGGAAAGGGATTGGTCAGGAATGAAATAATAGGGAGTTGAAGCTGTCTTCTTGTGCTGAGTCAGTTCCTGGGTGGGTGCCGTGAGATTGGATGAGCCACTTTATTGATCTGTGCGGGGCCAGCTGATCCATCAAATGCAGGATCTGCAAAATATCTCAAGCACTGATCTTAAGAGCAGTTTGGGTGGGTGAGAATCTTATAGACTCCAGACTTCTAAACCATAATTTCTAATCTTGTGGCTAATGTTAGTCCTTCAAAGGCAATATAGTTCCCAGGCAAGAAGGAGGTCTGCTTTGGGAAAGAGCTGTTATTGTCTTTGTTTCAAACTATAAACTAAATTTCTCCCAAAGTTAGTTCAACTTACATCCAGGAATGAACAAGGACACCTTGGAAGTTAGAAACAAGATGGAGCCAGTAAAGTTAGATGTCTTTCATTGTCTCCATCATAATTTTGCAAGGATGCTCTCACTCTCAAGCCTTAAGCACTGTTGACTTACTTACTGGCAATGTCTTATATCTCAGCATCTCAAATTTACTTTACAAAGCACTGAAAATTCCACTACTCTCTATGGTCTTTTCTGATCTCTATAAAAATCTACAGATAAAATTGACTGGCTAAAATGATCTCTTTATTGTGTGAAAAAGGAAATATGTATCAAGAGATACCAGAGGATCTGTGTAAAACAAAGAAAGTTTGGAGCACAATGCCCATTAATATTTTCATCTTGTACAGTATAGCTCCAAGCATGTTTTAGAGTATCAAGTAAATATGACTACTGTCATGATTTACATTTTATTTTTATTTTCTATATTTACATATTTGACACTGTCTAGATGATGTGTTCAAGGAAACATCCATTGGAAACTGCACTGACAAGAAAATAGAAAGTTATTTGAATTATCTTTCTTTTCACTCAAATCTGTGTTTTTTGCTTTTTTTTCCAGCAAAGGAGTGGGTGTGAGCTACTAGCATAATGACTTGTGCTAGGAACCTATGCTGCTGCTCGTGCTATTTTTAGTGAGTGCTTGGGTGTATTCAAATGAATTTCTTTGTACATTTTCTAAATTTTATTTTATTTTAAATTCCAAGATACATGTTCAGAACGTGCAGATTAAATAGGTAAATGTGTGCGATTGTGGTTTGCTACATCTATCATCCCATCACCTAGGTATGTATCCCTGCCTGCATAAGCTATTTATCCTGATGCTCTTTCGCCTCAGGGCCCACCAACAGGCCCCGGTATGTGTTGGTCTTCTTCCTGTAACCATGTGTTCTCATTGTTCAGCTCCCACTGAAGCATGAGTGGCCGCAAACAAACCTCTTGAATACAGAACAGGGAAGGAAGTAGTGATTTATTAGGTCGGGAGTTACAGCAGGTAAAAATACATTAATAACTGACCTCCGTGACTGGAAAATCCTAGCCCCTTTTAAGGGCTTACAATTCTAGGAATTACATGTGCAAGGGCACTAATCCATGAAGTAGGCATAGGGTAAGTGACTTAGGTGGGGGTCTGATTCTGTTTAAGTGAAAATAGTCACTTCCGGAAAGATTCCTCCATAAAATGCCTGTAATCTATAAGAGAGCAATTAAGGGTGGTGCTTGTTCTGCCAGCTTTTACCTCTCCTATTGAAATGTAATGTAGAAGGCTAGGGGGAAGGGGTCTAAGAAGCTTGAGAGGATTAAGGTTCTCCTTCCTCACCACTTATGACTGAGAACATGGAGGTGTTTGGTTTTCTGTTTCTGTGTTAGTGTACTGAGGATAATGGCTTCCAGATCCATCCAGGTCCTTGCAAAGGACATGATCTCATGTTTTTAAGCTGCATAGTATTCCATAGTGTATATGTACCACTTGTTTGTACATTTATCCCATGAACACTTACTTGATATTTCTGGCCAATGAAGTTTGCTGATGCTGTGTTCCTTTCTTTAATTTAACCATAAACAAGTGAAAGATTGAAACCTGTTCCCTCTTCAATCATTGTCTTTGTTTCATGGTGCTGTAACAGTATACCACAGACAAAAGTAATTTGTCAAGAATAAGTGACTTCTTTCTTACAGCCTTGGAGGCTGGAAAGTCAAAGATTCAAGGTCCCACATCTGTTGAGGGCCTTCATGTTACATCATCTTATGAGAGAAGGCAAGAATGACAGAGAGGAAGAGATGGAACTCCTGGCCCCAACTGCTTTCATAAGTAGCAATGATCCATTTCTGAGGTTGGAGGCCTCAGGACCCTCAGGCATCTCTCCCTAAACCCCACCTCTCAACACTATTGCATTAAGAATATGTTTCCAATACATGAACCTTGAGGAACACATTCAAACCATGGCAATAATGGAACATTGGAGCCAGGTGCAAAGGTTCACACCTGTCACCACAGGGCTTTGGGAAGCTGAGACTGAAGGATCACTTGAAGCCAGAGGTTCCTAATGAGCTTGGGCAACATAGTGATACCCAATGTCTTACAAAATTTTCCAGGGCATGGAGGCAGAAGCCTGTGGTTCCATCTACTCGAAGGCTGAGGCAACAGGATTGATTGAGTCCAGGAGTTTGAAGCTACAATGAGCTGTGATCACACCAAGCTGCTTTCTTATTCCCTGGGTGCATTTGGACTCATGTATCCAGCTGGCCTTGCAGTGAGATCCTAGTTTAGAAGATGGTAGCAGGATTCATGTGGGCAACTTTCAGGTTTCCCATATAAAATTTCTTAATGATGACGATATGCATTATTATTTCACCTCTTTCAGCTTTACTCTATGGGAGAAAGAAAATTCTGGTACCAAAACATGGAAGGGAACTGGCACCTGAATTATTGCTTAAAAAAGAATCATCTTAATAGTCAACATCACTGATTTGCATAACACAAGAATGAAAAAACCATCTCTTGTGTTTGAACTATTTTATATTTTTGTGTTTATTTCATTAGTATAACCATACGTAATACAGTATATGAATTTTTCTTTGCTATGACAGAGTGAAATATTTTCTTTACAACTCACTCAAGCCCTTGACTAGAGTTGAATTGTTCCTAGCATTTTTCTGTATCTTATTCTTTCTTCTTGACTAATTGTTACTAAGAAGGGGTCTTGATTCAGACTTCAAAATAGGGTTCTTAGATCTCCCAAATATAAGATCTGGGGGCAAGTCTGCAGTTTATGAAAGAAGTTTATTAAGAGAGTAAAGGAATAAAGGGTGGCCACTCCATAGGCAGAGCAGCCCCAGGGGATGATGGGGGCTATTCTTATGTTTATTTCTTAATTGTATTCATGAGTTTTCTCAGAAAGGGACAAGAAATTCTCAAAATTGAGTGATCTTCTTCCTTTTAGACCATATAGAGTGACTTGCAGATATGGCCCTGGCATTTGTAAACTGACATGACACTGTTATGAGCGTCTTTTAGCAAGCTAACGCACTATAATTAGCATATAATGAACAATGAGAAGGACTAGAAGTCACTTTCATCACCATCTTGGTTGTGGAGGGTTTTGGCCAGCTTCTTTGTTGCAGCCTGCTTTATCATTGGGGTGTCTGTGACCTGTGTCTTACGAAGACCTCTTACCTCCTTCTGTGAGTAAGAATGCTTACCCTTCTGAAAAGGCCGCCCAGCAGGTCTCAGTCTCATCTGACCAAGCACCTAGTCAAGATGGGGTCAAGCTTGTTCAAACACCTCTGACAATTTCAGTCCTTAATCTACATGATAGGGTTGAGAAAGACAGGTGTCAACAATGGAGAAGGGAAATATCACCAGTAGTCTAGAGAAAGAGGTCCATGTCCATTTGAGGATGGTGACCACACAGGAAGACAAGTTAGAGTGAGGTGTTGAAGTTTAAATGTGGGGAAGGGGGCAGGGCATTTGTGGCTCATGCCTGTAATTCCAGCAATTTGAGAAGCTGAGGTAGAAGTATTACTTGATGCTAGCAGTTATCCACCAGTCTGGACACCATGGTGAAACCTGTTATCTAATAAAAATACAAAATAATTAGCTAGGGATGGTGATGCTTGCCTATACTTTCAGCTACTCAGGGGGCTGAGAATTCAGAATTCCTTGAACTGAATAGGCAGAGGTTGCAGTGACATGATATTATGCCATTGTACTCCAGTCTGTAGGACAAAGTGAGACTCTGTCTCAAAAATTAATAAACAAATGAACAAACAAATAAATAAGGGAGTGGGCATCTGTGTTGAGGGAAAGACATGACAGCTGCTTTGGAGGATTTGATACATATAGAAGGGAATGGCAAATAAAAATAAGCACAAATATTAGGAACAATAGGAGCCAAATTTCTGTCAGATAAGGAAATTGCAATAAAGAACAGAGAAGTCTAAAATGAACACAAGTGGTATGTATATAGAATTGGAAGTAGCATCAAGTTAAATGTTTGAGATAGTCCTTTTGAGAGACAAAGAAAATAAACATAGGTACTGTAAAGTCTTTTACGCTGACTGCACCATGAACTGCACAGTAACCTCTGTGACCTGCACATACATCTCCAGATGAGTTCCTGGAACTAGGAAGTCTGAAATAACTGGTAAACCACAAAAATGGAAAGAATGGTCAACTCCTGCAGTGCCTAATTTACTTTAAGACATTATTTTATTGTTCCTTATTTCTCTCTCAACTGATAAGACACCTGGAATTTGTAACTGACCATTTAATCAGCTACCAGCATGGCTAGAATAAAAGCAGGCAGAAGAATGTTGTGAGGGTTAATACTGAAAGTCAACTTGATTGACTAAAGCTGTCTCCTTGAGAATTCAAAGATCATAGTTTTTAAGGAAAATTTGGTGGGTGGGGGTCAATAAGTCAGGATTTCTCATTGGTCAGGTTGGAGATGAAATAACAATGAAGTGGCCTTGTTGTCTGGCCAGTTCTTGCCCTCATGGCCAAGGAAATCAAAGATACAGACACATCAAGTGTGAGGTTTAGAGCAGATATTTAATAGAACAAAAGGTAACAAAGATCCTGGAAAAAGGGATGCTGTTTTGCAAAGGCTTTTGTAAGAAACCAATGAGGGCTGGGTGTCTCATTTGCATAACATGCAAAGTTTAGTAGCTCCACTCATCCTCCTAATGTACACATGGGACCTTAACTTGAGGTATTCCTTAGTGCTTTAGTATGGAATTTGTGTTAGGGGATGGAATTTTCCATTGCAGGCTTGTCTTGGCAAATCACCTGTGTAGGTTTTATCTGTGCAGCTATGGGCCTGGCTTAGGCAAGCCTCATTTCTTCCTTGCAAGTTTTCTTATCTGTGCCTGCAGGGTGTTCTTTTGTTTAAAAGAATTCTGATGAGAACTCACCCTGTCTACCTGATCAGGTCCTTTTGTTTCACCACTTTTAATGGACACTCAAAGTTGTTCTCCTATGCTGAGTCAGTTGCTGAGTGGGGACCACAAAGTCAAATGAACCAGTTTATGAATCTGCATGGTGCCAACTTGTCCACTGACAGCAGGGTCTGCAAAATATCTCAAGTTCTGATCTTAAGTTTTATAATAGTGATGTTATCCCTAGAAGGAATTTCTAAGAGGAATGGGGGTGTAATAACCCATCTAGATATCCAGACGTATAAAGGTACATTTATTAAAGCTTCTTGGGGTTGCCTCAGAAATATACATAGAGAGTAATTGATAGGGCAAAGAACCCATAAATAGATAGACACACGGAAACGAATTTAGTTCAGGACAAAGATAACATTGCAAATCAGTGAGGAAGAGAGAATGCATTTAGCAAATACTTGTGTGATCTGCCCATCAGAGGAAAAAAATGCATGCATATACACACACATATATGCATGTATGCATATATGTTTTTATGCATACAAGTATATGTAACTAAATTTGATACTGTATGAGCTAACTATATACATATTTATACATATAATATACTAAAATCAACTATCTAAATATGTATATAAATGTAGATTTCTAATTGTTTACCTATAATTTATTTTCTTTCTTGTATACAACTAAGATTTAGAAATTCTAAAAGGGAGCAGAGTTCATTTTACAAACATAATGTTGAAGTGGAGATTACTTTGAAAGCAAGGCAGAAACCCTGTACCACAAAGATTGATAGATTTGGGCCCAGATACATTTACAATTTCTATATTCAAAAACATGCTATAAATGAAATTAAAAGACAAAATTTTATGACCCTCACATCTGCTGAACTAGGTCATGCTGGATTTGAGAATTTGAGTATAGGGATGCTTCCTGTTACTTGCCCAGTTGCTTAGTATCAACCAAAGTTCTGAACTTTGTATGTTGTGTTCTAGAAAATTACTCTAGAAATGTCAGAGGCATTCATACCACTGCAAATTCATCGTGAGAGAGGACTAGGAAAAATGAAGCTGGTACTTGCTGGGCTGCATTCCCAGGAGGTTAAGTACTCCTAGCCTCTAGATGTTTAAGTTCAAGAGAAGAATAGATGAATAATGTTTGCTAAACAGACCCAGATTCAGGTATGTCCTGGATATCCCATTATCTTGAGAACAAAAGCATTGCTAATTTTGCTTTAAAGATAATAATATTGATTCTTATATAATATAATAAGGAAAATTAGTTCTTTATCACAAACCCTTGTAGTAGAGCACATTTCTCCATTATTTTTTTGTTAACCTGTGTAAACAAGTGTTATAACTTGGATGGTCGCCTTCTTCCTCTTTGCTTCAGGAACACCAGTCTCTGTCTATGGAGTGTCTATTCTTCATCACTTTATCTTCTAAACAAACTTGCTTTTGCTTTTCATTGTGGACTCACCCCGAATTCTCTCTTCCATGAGATCCATGGGGTCTGGATCTGGACCCGTTTCTGATAACAGAAACATCAGATTATCAATTGATTGTGTTAATCAGAATTACATACTTTCAAACCGGACTTTTTTTTTTCTCACATGCAGGCAAGAAGAATTTATTCATGTATCCTAATGAAGTAAGACTTGCCAAAGTCCCAGAACTCATCCTTTCCCTTAACAAAAAATAAACTGTAGGATATGAGGGGTAAAAAAATCAGCATTGTGAAAAGAGCTAGCTAAATTATATAAAGTAGTCCAAGCTACAGAACTCTCTGACTTACAGAGATTTTTTCTTTTTTGGTTTGTATTTTCTTTTGGTAACAGTTTTATTCACATACAACTCACACATTTAAGGTGTAAGTTCAATGGGTTTTGGCATAGTAAAATAATAGTGCAAGCATAATCACAAACTATTTTAGAGTATTTTCATCATTCCCAAAATAAATACTGTATTTGCTGGCTATTACCCTTTATTCTAATCCATAGCCCACCACAACCCCAGCCTTAGGCAAGCATGAATATATTTATGATTGCTATAGATTTGCCTTTTCTATACATTTATATAAATAGACTCAAACAAGTGGTATTTTTTTCTCGCTTATTTCACTTAGTGTAATGTTTTCAAGGCACATCAATGTTCCAGCACGTACCAGTGCTTCTTTCCTTTTTATGGTTAACTATTCATTGCCTCGCTATATCACATTTTGTTCATCTATCTGTCAATTAATGACAGTGTCAGTTCTTCAATTTTGGACATTTTTTTTTTCAAGAATCATTTGGCTATTCAGAGTGCTGAGCAATTCCATGTAAAACTTAGGATCAATTTTTCTACTTCTGAAATAGTCCACTGAGATTTTGCTGGGAATTATGGTGACTCAAGAGACCACTTTGTCAAGTACCATTTTCTTAGCAATATCAGGTCTTTCAAACCTAGAACATAAGATGCCTTTCCACTTATGTAGCTCTTCTTTAATTACTTACAGCAAAGTTTTGTAGTTTTCAAACTCTGTGTTATACCACTTTCTGTAATTTACTCCAAAGTATTTTGTTTTATTATTTGATGCTATTATAAATCAAATTATCTTTCTTTATTTTGTTTTAGGATCATCCATTGGAAGCATATAGAAATTCAATTGACTTTTAAATTCTGATCTTGCATCTTTAGAATTTTCTTTTAATGAGGTTATGACATCTGCAAATACATACTGTTTTACTTTTTTCTTGCCAGTATACATGCCTTTTATTTGATTCCTTTCTTTTTTTCTGACATAATTGCCTTGGCTTTAGGACCTCCGATATGGTGTTTAAGGTAAGTGGTGAAAGCAGAAATATTTGTCTTATTCCTGTATTAGGGGAAAACCATCCATTGTTTCACCATTATGTATGATGCTAGCTCTTGCTTTTTTTGTATATGTTGTTCACACAATTTTATTGGTTTCCTACATATATAGATAGAGAAATAAAATTCACTTCATGGTGTGTACTCAAAATTTGACATGTATATTTCCATTCAACTGTAGTGTGTGCTACTGTTCAATAAATAAACTTATGTTGATAATTATGAATTTCTTTTTTTTTTAATTGCATTTCAGGTTTTGGGGTACACGTGAAGAACATGCAAGATTGTTGCATAGGTACACATGTGGCAGTGTGATTTGCTGCCTTCCTCCCCCTCATCTATATCTGGCATTTCTCCCCATGCTATCTCTCCCCAACTCCCCCACTCGCCGCTGTCCCTCCCCTATTTCCCCTCAACAGACTCCAATGTGTAGTGCTCCCCTCCCTGTGTCCATGTGTTCTCATTGTTCAACACCCGCCTGTGAGTGAGAACATTCAGTGTTTGATTTTGTGTTCTTGTGTCAGTTTGCTAAGAATGATGGTTTCCAGGTTCATCCATGTCCCTACAAAGGACACGAACTCATCGTTTTTGATGGCTGCATAATATTCCATGGTGTATATGTGCCACATTTTCACTGTACATTCTATCGTCATGGGCATTTGGGTTGATTCCAGGTCTTTGCTATTGGAAACAGTGCTGCAATGAACATTTGTGTGCCTCTGTCCTTATAGTGGAATGATTTATAATCCTTTGAATATATACCCAGTAATGGGATTGCTGGGTCAAATGGAATTTCTATTTCTAGGTCCTTGAGGAATCGCCACTCTGTCTTCCACAATGGTTGAACTAATTTAGACTCCCACCAACAGTGTAAAAATGTTCCTATTTCTCCACATCCTCTCCAGCATTTGTTGTCTCCAGATTTTTTAGTGATCACCATTCTAACTGGCATGAGATGGTATCTCAATGTAGTTTTGATTTGCATTTCTCTAATGACCAGCGATGATGAGCATTTTTTAATGTTTGTTGGCCTTATGTATGTCTTCTTTTGTAAAGTGTCTGTTCATATCATTTGCTCACTTTTGAATGGGCTTGTTTGTTTTTTTCTTGTAAATCTGTTTTAGTTCTTGGTAATTCTGGATATCAGCCCTTTGTCAGATGGGTAAACTGCAGAAATTTTTTCCCCTTCTGTTGGTTGCTGATTCACTCTAAACACTGTTTCTTTTGCCATGCAGAAGCTGTGGAGTTTGATTTGGTCCCATTTGCCTATTTTGGCCCTTGCTGCGAATGCTTTTGGTGTTTTAGTCATGAAGTCCTTGCCTACGCCTATGTCCTGAGTGGTTTTGCCTAGGTTTTCTTCTAGGGTTTTTATGGTGCTGGGTCTTTTGTTTAAGTCTTTACTCCATCTGTAGTTAATTTTAATGTAAGATGTCAGGAAGGAGTCCAGTTTCTGCTTTCTGCACATAGCTAGCCAGTTTTCCCAACACCACTTATTAAACAGGGGATCCTTTCCCCATTGCTTGTTTTTGTCAGGTTTGTCAAAGATCGGATGGTTATAGATGTGTGGTGTTGCCTCCGAGGCCTCTGTTCCGTTCCGTTGGTCCACATCTCTGTTTTGATACCAGTACCATGTTGTTTTGATTACTGTAGCCTTGTAGTATAGTTTGAAGTCTGGTAGTGTGATGCCTCCCGCTTTGTTCTTTTTGCTTAGAATTGATTTGGCTATGCGGGCTCTCTTTTGGTTCCATATGAAGTTTAAGGTGGTTGTTTCCAGTTCTGTGAAGAAGGTCATTGGTAGCTTGATGGGGATAGCACTGAATCTGTAAATTACTGTGGGCAGTATGGCCATTTTCACGATATTGATTCTTCCTAACCATGAACATGGAATGTTTCTCCATTTGTTTGTGTCCTCTCTTATTTCGTTGAGCAGTAGTTTGTAGTTCTCCTTGAAGAGGTCCTTTACGTTCCTCATTAGTTGTATTCCTAGGTATTTTATTCTCTTCGTAGCAATTGTGAATGGCAGTGCGTTCTTGATTTGGCTCTCTTTAAGTCTGTTATTGGTGTATAGGAATGCTTGTGATTTTTGCACATTGATTTTGTATCCTGAGACTTTGATGAAGTTGCTTATCAGTTTCAGGAGATTTTGGGCTGAGACAATGCGGTCTTCTAGATATACAATCATGTTGCCTGCAATAATCATAGTTTCTAAATATCATTTGTAGATTTGACATTTAACAAACTTCAAATTCAATGTTAATGCTTTCCCCCAAAAAAGACAATAACATTTAAAAACAGATATTAGGTTTACTCCATACAATTAAAATACAAATTTTAGCTACAGCACTGTGAACCAAATGAGTGGTAACCTTTAAATTTATTTAAAATATATTAAGAAAATGATATTTTAAAATTCCCTTGAATAACTCAATTAACTTCTCAGTTTTCTTAAAAATAAAATTAAAAAGTCATACAACCTAACAACTGTAAAGCATTTTTCCACTTACAAAAGACTCTCATAATCATTATGTCATGTAAATCTTTCAATTCTGAGACAGGTAAAATGCATACACATCTGAGGAATGAGAAAACTGGGTTTCAGTGAGGTAGCATATGGGTTGGAATACAGCTGTTTGCTGGTGAAGCTTGTACTAAAAACAGACCTTCCTCATTCAGTTCTCAGAGTCCTGCTGTCCACTCAAAACTCACTCTACATAATGTAATATCTGCAGAATGGTCTGTCAACTTTGTGCCACTTGTAGCTTTCAGCACAGAGGGCACAAATGGGCAAGGTCAAATCATTGAAAAAAAATTAAACAAGTAATCAAAAGAACATTCAAGTATCACAAGAAATGAGAATGCAAAATAACAGCTATATTTGAATACATTATTATGGGCTGTTGGCACTAATGCATGTTCATTTATTTTTGTCTTGTACATTTTTTTAAGATATGTACATCATATTAAAGTATGCTAAAACATGAAAAAATATCCAAGAGACACTTGTCCTTGTAAATATATTTCATGAGTTAACAGGACCTACAAAGTATAAATGATCTAGTCAATTGAAAAGAATTTAAAAGACCTGTTGCTCTTCATGCAGGTTTTTGGTTTCTTTGTTTTTGCTGTACCTTAGGTTCTGGCGTACATGTGCAGATCCTGCAGGATTTTTGCAAGGGTACATACATGGCAATGTTTTTTGCTGTCTTCATCCCCCCATCATCTATATCTGGTATTTCTCCCCTCATTATCCCTCCCCACTGTCCCCACCCCCTGCTATCCCTCCCATAGCCCTCCCCAGCTGACCGCAGTGTGTGATGCTCCCCTCCGTGTGGCCACATGTTCCAATTGCTCAACACCCTCCTATGGGTGATAACATGCAGTGTTTGGTTTTCTGTTCTTGTGTCAGTTTACTGAGAATGGTGGTTTCTGGATTCATACATGTCCCTATGAAGGACAGGAACTCATTATTTTTTATGGCTGCGGAGTATTCCATGGTGTATATGTGTCACATTTTCTTTATCTAGTCTATCGTTGGTGGACATTTGGGTTGGTTCCAGGTCTTTGCTATTGTAAACAGTGCACAACGAACATATATGTGGATGTGTCTTTATAATAGAACAATTTGTAATTCTTTGGGTATATACTATACCCAGTAACGAGATTGCTGGGTCAAATGGAATTTCTATTTCTAGGTCCTTGAGGAATAGTCACACTGTCTTACACAATGGTTGCACTAATTTGCACTCCCACCAATAGTGTAAATCTGTTCCTATTTCTCCACAAAATCTATTGTCTCCAGATTTTTAAATGATCTTTATTTTAACTGGTGCGAGATGATATCTCAATGTGGTTTTGATTTCTATTTCTTTCATGACTAGTGATGAGCATTTTTTCATGTGTTTGTTGGCCACATGGATGTCTTCTTTTGTAAACCGTCTGTTCATATCCTTCACCCACTTTTGAATGGGTTTATTTGTTTTTTTCTTGTAAATCTGTTTTAGTTTTTTGTAGATTCTGTATATTAGCCCTTTGTAAGAAAGGTAGATTGTAAAAATTTTTTCCCAATTTGTTGGTTGCTGGTTCACTCTAATGATGGTTTCTTTTGCTGTGCAGAAACTCTGGAGTTTAATTAGATTTCATATGTCTATTTTAGCTTTTGTTGCCATTGCTTTTGGTGTTCTAGTCATGAAGTCCTTGCCTATGCCTATGTCCTGAGTGGTTTTGCCTAGATTTTCTTCTAGGCTTTTTAAGGTGTTAGGTCTTATGCTTACATCTTTCATACATCTGGAGTTAATTTTAGTGTAAGATTTCAGGAAAGGGTCCTTTCTGCTTTCTGTACATGGCTAGCCAGTTTTCCCAACACCATTTGTTAAACAAGAAATCCTTTCCCCATTGCTTCTTTTTGTCAGATTTGTCAAAGATCAGATGGATGTAGATGTGTGGTGTTGCTTCAGAGGCCTCTGTTCTGTTCTGTTGGTCTGCATGTCTGTTTTGGTACTAGTACCATGCTGATGATTTGATTACTGTAACTTTGTAGTATAGTTTGAAGTCAGGTAGTGTGATGCCTCCCAGCTTTGTTCTTTTTGATTAGGACTGTCTTGGCTATGTGGGCTTTATTTTGGTTCCATAAGAAGTTAAAAGTGTTTTTTCCAGTTCTGTGAAGAAGGTCAATGGTAGCTTTATGGGGATAGCGTTGAATCTATACATTACTCTATGACCATTTTCATGATATTGATTCTTGCTAACCATAAGCATGGAATGTCTTTCCATCTGTTTGTGCCCTCTCTTATTTCCTTGAGCAGTGGTTTGCAGTTCTCCTTGAAGAGAGGTCCTTTTCATCCTTTGTTAATTCTATTCCTAGATATTTTATTCCCTTTGTAGCAATTGTGAATGGGAGTTCCCTTTTGGTTTGGCTCTCAGTTAGTCTATTATTGGTGTACAGGAATGCTTGTGATTTCTGCAGATTGACTTTGTATCCTGAGACCTCACTCCTTTCTATTGGCCCAGATGCCATACATGGGGCTCTTCCTCCAGGAATCTCATGCTTAGTGAAAATGCCTGGTAAAGCAAAGAGCCGGGACAATAGAAAAACTCCTGGGGGATTCCACGCAATAAAAGGCACCAACTTTCTTCTTATTGGTCTTTGAATCTAAATTACCCTGGCTGAGTTATACTGAAATGTAGAATTTCATGTATCCAAAGGAATTCATTACTGAAAGGATTTGTTCAAGATATAATGATGGTAACCAGCATGGGCTATGTTTTGAACAAGATTTTCTGATATTCCAAGTGAAGATTTTTTTTAAGTAATTTGACATACATTTCCAGTTGTAATATGGTACCTATTTTTTAAACCCCTACAAAACTCACAAGAGATGAACCACATGTATTTTTTTCCCTAAACTTAGCGCCACAATTTAAAAGACAGTTTATTTTCCTAAGGTAATTTAAGCCTTGGCTAAGTGACAGTTTCCACTGAAGCATGAAGCCATGCAGGAAATGCCTACAGAACTAACTGCT
>CAUYLG010049689.1:0-16538 GCA_963573385.1 Cacajao melanocephalus
TTAAACATATGACCTAACACCATAAAAACCCTAGAAGAAAATCTAGGCAAAACCATTCAGGACATAGGCATAGGCAAGGACTTCATGACCAAAACACCAAAAGCATTGGCAACAAGGGCCAAAATAGACAAATGGGACCTACTCAAACTCCACAGCTTCTGCATGGCAAAAGAAACAGTCATTAGAGTGAATCGGCAACCAACAGAATGGGAAAAATTTTTGCAGTCTACCCATCTGACAAAGGGCTGATATCCAGAATTTACAAAGAACTAAAACAGATTTACAAGAAAAAAACTAACAAGCCCATTCAAAAGTGGGCAACGGATATGAACAGACACTTTACAAAAGAAGACATACATGAGGCCAACAAACATATGAAAAAATGCCCATCATCACTGGTCATTAGAGAAATGCAAATCAAAACTACATTGAGATACCATCTCACACCGGTTAGAATGGCGATCATTAAAAAATCTGGAGACAATAGATGCTGGAGAGGATGTGAAGAAATAGGAACACTTTTACACTGTTGGTGGGAGTGTAAATTAGTTCAACCATTGTGGAAGACAGTGTGGTGATTCCTCAAGGACCTAGAAATAGAAATTCCATTTGACCCAGCAATCCCATTACTGGGTATATATCGAAAGCATTGTAAATCGTTCTACTATAAGAACACATGCACACGAATGTTCATTGCAGCACAGTTTACAATCGCAAAGACCTGGAACCAACCCAAATGCCCATCGATGATAGACTGGACAGGGAAAATGTGGTACATATACACCATGGAATATTACACAGCCATCAAAAATGATGAATTCGTGTCCTTCATAGGGACATGGATGAACCTGGATACCATAATTCTCAGCAAACTGACACAAGAACACAAAATCAAACACCACATGTTCTCACTCATAGGTGGGTGTTGAACAATAAGAACACATGGACATAGGGAGGGGAGCACTACACACTGGGGTCTGTTGTAGGGGAAATAGGGGAGGGACAGTGGGAGGTGGGGAGTTGGGGACAGATAGCATGGGGAGAAATGCCAGATATAGGTGAAGGGGAGGAAAGCAGCAAATCACACTGCCACGTGTGTACCTATGCAACAATCTTGCATGTTCTTCACATGTACCCCAAAACCTAAAATGCAATAAAATATATATTTAAAAATAAAATGAAAATAAAAATAAAGCAAAAATGTTTGCTTGAAGAATCTTTATAAGTACAATCTAATTTAGACCACAGTGACACGATTAATTAGCCTGTCTGCTTGGCACATTTTCCGCCTAGAATCAGATCACCTCCTCCATCCCCCTTGATTAAAACTGCTCCAGGGCTTCTTGCAGCTGGAATAAAATTTACACTCCCTGGAAGAGTCCTTCTCCATCAGCTCACGGCTCCCAATACCTCTCATTCTCACCTCGGGGCCATTGTCTGTCTATTTCCAGCACTTAAAAGAGCTCTTTCTCATCCTCATGCTTCATGTCCTTCAATTATTGATAGAATGTTACCTTCTTAATGAGATCAACCTTGACTGATGTAAGTTGCATCACACCCCTGCTTCCATACTTCTCAGTTCCCTTTACTTAGAGCAGTTACTACCTTCTAACACTGAGGTCTCCAATCCCCAGGCCATGGACCAGTACCAACTCATGGCCTCTTAGGAACTGAGACACCCACCAGGACGTAAGCAACGGACAAGCATTACCATGTGAACTTTGCCTCCTGTTAGATTAATAGCAGCATTAGGTTTTCATAGGAATGTGAACTGCACATGCAAGGGATCTAGGATGTGTGCTCCTTATGAGAATCTAATGCCTGATGATCTGAGATGGAACAGCTTCATCCCAAAACCATCCCTCCCACTGTGGAAAAATAGTCTCCCACAAACCTGGTTCCTGGTGCCAAAAAGTTTGGGATCCTGGGTTAATAGGTTAGAACCTGACAGGTTATGATTTTTTTTCCATGATTATGGTTTATCTGTGTCTTCCCTATTGAATGTGAGTTTTATAAGCGCTGAAACTTTTGCCTGTTTATATCAAGAAGCCCTAGTGCCTAGAGCATGCCCGACATATAGAAGACACTTCATAAATAAGTGAACGAGAGAATAGTCACCTCCTCAAAGAGGGCTCTTCAGTCTAAAGTATCATCTTCCATTCCTTCCCACAGTCATTGGCTGTTACATTGGCTTTCATTTCATCAGTAGCTTTGATCTCTCCATGGAACCATCTTCATTTATCTAAAATGAAAGCTTCATGAGAGCAGAGACCTTGCTATCTGTTCCCTTCTCTATACTTCCAAATGAGGTCAACACCTAGGAACTTGGAATATTTTCTTTTTCATACATTTATGCTGAGTTTGTTTTTTGATGAAGATTTCTTAAATTACTCTTCAGAAAGGCTAACTTAATTTTGACTGCCATTAGCAGTGCCTAGGATCATCTTTCACTATGCCCAAAACCTAATATGTCAATTTAATAGGGAATTTTCCTTTAAAAATAATCATTAATGGAGATAATTTGTTTTTTGCTTTTGTTTTTATTTGTCTTAAGACATTGTCTCCCTAGGTTGCCCAGGCTGGCCTTGAATTCTTGGACTCAAAAGATCCTCCTAGCTCAGCCTCCCAAATACCTGGCATGTGCTACTGTGCACAGCTTGTTTTTTTTTTAAATTGCATTATCTTTTGTTTATTTTTAAAATTTGAGTATTCTTTTTATTGCTTTATATACAAAGATATTTTTCCCTTATCACATTTATTCTTAATGCTTATTCTTAATGTTGTCATTACGTTTATCCGTAGTGCTTTCCTTTGTCATTAATTTGTTCTTAATGCTGCTTCTTCATATTATCATTTGCCTTTGTGTTATTATGTTAATATAAAATTTTTAATTTATTTGTTTAAATCTATCCATACATTTCTTTAATCTTTTAATTTTATCTCATTGCTTTCATGCTTAAAAATTATTATCCATTCTGAGGTCAGAATCTTTAATTAAAAAAAACTTTTTAAATCATGCTGAAATGTATTTTCTCATATGATAAAGTGACTCTATACCTGCTTCCTTTTAAAGAAAAAAAAGTCTTTTTTTTTCCCCAATAGATAGCACTACTTCTGTGATATCCTATATTCGTATACAGAGAGACCTATTTTCTGGGGAAACTTGACTTTATCATTATTGCCTATTGAAAACCATGCTTGACTTCATTGTAGATTAACTGAGGAAGCCCTATAATTTTCGAACCTAGGATTTCTTTAATTTTAGAAATAGCTTGAACCTTGTGGAATAGTTCTGTCCCATCAGATTATAGCTAGCAGAACAGCAAGACTGTAATGGAAATATTATCCTTAAGTTGTATAGCATTCTTTACTGTAAAATGCTATTTCTCCCTGTTAAAGGTAGCAATTCATTTAAAAGTTACGTTCACTTCTATTTGCTACAAATAAATATTAGGTCATTGTTCACATAGTATTTCACCATCATATACTTTAAAATGCCAATGAATGCTTTTTCTTTTCTCTTTCTTGGCTCTAATGCCCTACCTCCTTTCATCCCCACAAATATTTTTGAAACACCTGCCATGGGCCAGGGACTGAGTCATCTTGGTTCTCAGGATCCAGTAATGAAAAAAATAAAATTTTCTGCACTTAACAAGCTTATATTCTAGCAGGGGAAAGATACATAATAAGTTAAATCTATGCTGTATTAGATGGAAGAACTAAGGAGAAAGAAATGAAATGGGAAAGGAGTAAAGAAGTATCTTGGATATAGGTGCTGCATAGTTGTATGTAGTATAATTAGCAGATATCTTTCTGAGCAGGTGACATTTTAAATAAATATTACAAAATGATAGTGAATTATTCTTAATATAGAAGAGTTTTATCCTAAGAAACTCAGATTCTTTCAAAACATGCTTAATCATCTCTGAATCATTTTAGAATTATGATTATTATTTTCCCCTCTATCTTTGAGTTAGGTTCTCAAAGCAATCAATAGAAGAGTAACTATAGGGAAATAATAAATTTTCAGGTAGAAATTTTTTCCATCATAGATCTGCATAGTGAGGTATTTTTAATAAGTACGTTACTTTTCTAGGAGACAAAGGGCACATTGGTCATTTTAAAGATAAAATAATATACTACCTACTATCTTTCAGGAAGTGCTGTAACATAGTAGATTATGATGGATATCAGATACATGGACCCAAGGTGAAGATCCTAGCTTCCCACCCCACTAGTTTGTGACTTTGAGTGAGTCACTTGTGTTCTGGAGTCCTGTTTCCTCATTTTACAGAATAGAATCAATTACTAACTTGTGGGTTAAATTAACTGCTCTGCCGAAAATACAGAAACTGCTCTAAAATTTGCATTCTTATTTTTTTTTACTAGCATTTACTTTTTTAACCTAGGTGCATTATGTCAGAGAAGACTTTATCCAATGACTTTCATGTGTCCTGGACCGCTGGTGAGGGTGACATTCCATTCCCTTGTACAAGGTGCATTTGGCATAAGCTATATTGTCTTCAAAGTCCTAGGTATGTTTGGTTATTTTGTAAACTTGTAAAGGTTAAAAAAATTAATATTACTGTATTTAGGACTATTTCAAATGCATGCAGCATTTTGAAAGAAATTATATGTCTGTGGGGAAATAAATATGTGTTTGAAAGCAAAATCTATTTAACTCACCTAATATTTGATCGGGTTCAAAAGGGAAACTGCTCAATGGATAACTTGATTGAATTGTATATAATTTCTAAAAATGGCCAAGATAATGTTGGTTGCAAGATAACTTTTGACTGTGGTTGTGATTTTATACCACAAAGAATGTTTTCTACAGCAGTAATTCTTGTGGCTCAGAAGATTTGAGTTCTAAATCTTAGCTGGCTGATTAGCTCTGGACAATTCATTATCTCTGATTAGAATTTTCTTTCTAGTAATATCATAAGAGATAAGTTTGGAAAACCATACAAATATTAGATTCTAGCATTATAAGTGTAAATGATGTAATTCAGAGTTGTTAGATTGAACTCTAGAACATGTAATTAGTTAAGATTTTTTTTAATTCTTGATGTATACAACTGAAAGCTACTTCTCCCCCTTGATACCTAAAAGCATTGCTGATAATATATTTTTCTAGACCTGTGTATACTGTACATTTGGAAAAAGCTAAATGAGTAATAAAGTATTTGTATCATATGAAAGTTTTCTCTTGGAAGAATATATTAAGAATGCTGCCTTCAGATGGAATTAGGCAGTTAACAGGTATCCTCTATAGTTGTTCCCTATAATCTTTCATAGATCCTAGGCTGTGTCAGAGATCATTCTGGAAGATCTGCTTGTTTCCTACATCTTTTGAATATTTAATATGGAGGGATTTTTTCAGTGAAACCAACCACCTCCCAATAATTACTTGCTTTCCAGGACAATTAGGGAATAGAGCTGCTTATTTGATCTGAAAAGGCTATGGGAAGCCTGTTAAAAATTGGTTTTAGTGGAGGAGGATCCAAGATGGCTGAATAGGGACAGCTCCAGAGTGCAGTTCCCAGCAATAACAATGCAGATGGTGAGTGCCCACCGCATTTCCAGACAAATTTTCACTGCCCATAGACTAGGAGATACCCAGGCTGAAAAGTGACATGAGTTTTCAGGACAGCAGTTTCAGCTGGTGCCAGCTTGGTGCACAGAAACTCACACAAATCTGGGCGGCTGTTTCAACTGGCACCTGGAACATCTGGGAAACAGAGACCCCAGTCAACTGAAAGAGAGGGGGCAGAGACAGGGAGCCAGGCAATCTGGCTCAGCAGGTACCACCCCCACAAAACAAGCAATCTGAAATGCTCTGGATTAAGTTTCCCAGCAAGCTCAGCTGGAACCAGGATGATCCAGCTCAGTTGGGGGAATGGCAACCACCACTACCAAGGCAGTTCACACAGCAGCTGGGCAGAGCCTATGGCAGATCATCAACACCTCTGCTGGCAGACTGACTAGACAACTCCATGCGAGGCAGGGCATCTATGAAAAAAGGCAGCAGTATGACAGGAACTTACTTATAAATAAAGCCAACCTTCCTAGGACAGAGCACCTGGGAAAAGAGGCTATTATGAGTTCCACTGCAGCAGACTTAAAAGTACCTGCCCAGCATCTCTACACAGAACAACAGAGCTCCCGGCACAGCACTTGAGTTCCTATAAGGGACAGACTGTCTCCTCAAGCAGCTCACCAACCCCCATACACCCAAAGAGACACCTCATAAAGGAGAGCTCAGGCCAACATCTAGCAGGTACCCTTCTGGGACAAAGATAATAGAACAAGAAACCAGCAGCAACCCTTACTGTTCTGCAGCCCCCACAGGTGATCCCCAGGCAAGCAGGGTCTGGAGTGGACCTCCAGCAGTCCTGCAGCAGAGGGGCCTGACTGTTAGAAGGAAAACTAAGAAATAGAAATAACTTCATCATGAACAAAAAGGACGTCCACTCAGAGACCCAGTTAGAAAGTCACCAACTACAAAGACCACACGTTGATAAAGCCACTAAAATGGGAAGAAACCAGTGCAAAAAGGATGAAAATACCAAAAATCAGAATGCCTCTCCTCCAAAGGATCACAACCCCTCACCAGCTAGGGATCAAAGATAGATGAAGAATGAGTCTGATGAATTGACAGAAACAGGCTTCAGAAGGTGGGTAATAACAAACTTCTCAGAGCTAAAAGAACATGTGCTAACCCAGTGCAAAGAAACTAAGAACCTAGAAAAAAGGTTAGATGAGATGCTAACTAGAATAAACACCTTAGAAAAGAATATAAATGACTTCATGGAGCTAAAAAACATGGCACGAGAACTTCGAGCAGCTTACAAAAGTTTCAATAGCCAAATCGACCAAGCAGAAGAAAGGATATCAGAGATTAAAGATCAACTCAATGAAATAAAACAAGAAGGCAAGAGCAGAGAAAAAAAGAGTGAAAAGAAAGGAACAATGCCTCCAAGAAATATGGGGTTATGTGAAAAGACCTAATCTACGTTTGATAGGTGTACCTGAATGTGACAGAGAGAATGAATCCAAGCCGTAAAATACTCTTCAGGATATTACCCAGGAGAACTTCCCCAACCTAGCAAGCAAGGCCACCATTCAAGTCCAGGAAATACAGAGACCACCACAAAGATATTCCTCAAGAATAGCAACCCCAAGACACATAATTGTTAGATTCACCAGGGTTGAAATGATGGAAAAAATGCTAAGGGCAGCCAGAGAGAAAGGACGAGTCACCCACAAAGGAAAGACCATCAGACTCACAGTGGATCTCTCAGCAGAAACCCTACAAGCCAGAAGAGAGTGGGGGCCAATACTTAACATCCTTAAAGAAAAGAACTTTCAACCTGGAATATCATATCCAGCCAAACTAAGTGGCCTGCCTTATAAGAGCTCCTGAAAGAAGCACTAAACAAGGAAAGGAACCAGTACCAGCCACTCCAAAAATGTACCAAATGGGAAAGACCATCAACAAAATGAAAAAATGTGTCAACTAACAGGAAAAACATCCAGCTAGCATCAAAATGGCAGGATCAAAATCACACATAACAGTATTAATCTTAAATGTAAATGGGCTAAATGCCCCAATCAAAAGACATAGACTGGCAAATTGGATAAAAAGTCAACAGCCATCAGTGTGCTGTATCCAGGAAACCCATCTCACATGCAAGGACACACATAGGCTCAAAATAAAGGGATGGATGGAGATTTATCAAGCAAATGGAGAGTTAAAAAAAAAGAAAAGGAGGGTTGCAATCCTAGTCTCTGATAAAATGGACTTTAAAGCAACAAAGATCAAAACAGACAAGGGCATTGCATAATGGTAAAAGGATCGATGCATCAAGAAGAGCGAATGATCCTAAATATATGTGCACCCAATATGGGAGCACTCAGGTACATAAGGCAAGTTCTTAATGACCTACAAAGAGACTTAGTCTCCCACTATTATTGTGTGGGAGTCTAACACTCCACTGTCAATATTAGATCAACAAGACAGAAAATTAACAAGAATATCCAGGACTTGAATTCCGATCTGGACCAAGCAAACATAATAGATATCTACAGAAATCTCCACCCCAAATCCACAGAATATACATTCTTCGCAGCACCGCATTGCACCTACTCTAAAATTGACCACATAATTGGAAGTAACTCACTCCTCAGCAAATGCAAAAGAATGGAAATCATAGCAAACAGCCTCTCAGACCACAGGGCAATCAAATTAGAACTCAGGATTAAACTAACTCAGAACTGCACAGCTTCATGGAAACTGAACAACTGGCTCTTGAATGTTGACTGGATAAACAATGAAATGAAGGCAGAAATAAAGATGTTCCTTGCAACCAAGAAGAACGAAAACACAATGTACCAGCATCTTGGGACACATTTAAAGCAGTGTCTAGAGGGAAATTTATAGCAATAAATACCCACATGAGAAGTGAGAAGATCTAAAATCATGAAAATTTAAAGAGATAGAGAAGCAAGATCAAAAAAACTCAAAAGCTAGCAGAAGACAAGAAATAACTAAGATCCGAGCAGAACTGAAGGAGATAGAGACACAAAAAAACCCTTCAAAAAAAAAAAATCAATAAATCCAGGAGCTGTTTTTTTTTAAAAGATCAACAAAATAGACCACTAACCAGATTAATAAAAAAGATTCAATAAAAAAGATAAAGGGGATATCACCACTAATTCCACAGAAATACAGACTACAATCAGAGATTACTGCAAACAACTCTATGCACATAAACCAGTAAACCTGGAAGAAATGGATAAATTCCTGGACACTTGCATCCTCCAAAGCCTAAACCAGGAAGAAGTTGAAACCCTGAATAGACCAATAACAAGGGCTGAAGTTCAGGCAGCAATTAATAGCCTACCAATGAAAAAAATTCCAGATCCAGATGGGTTCACAGCTGAATTCTACCAGATGTACAAAGAGGAGCTGGTACCATTCCTTCTGAAACTATTCCAAACAATTCAAAAAGAGGGAATCCTCCCCAAATCATTTTATGAGACCAATATCATCCTGATACCAAAACCCAGCAGAGACTCAACAAAAAAAAGAAAACTTCAGCCCAATATCCATGATGAACACAGATTCAAAAATCTTCAATAAAATACTGGCAAACCAATTGCAACAGCATATCAAAAAGCTTATCCATCACGATCAAGTAGGCTTCATTCCAGGGATGCATGGCTGGTTCAACATATGCAAGTCTATAAACATAATCTATCACATAAACAGAACCAAAGACAAAAACCACATGATTATCTCAATAGATGCAGAGGAGGCCTTCCACAAAATTCAACAGCCCTTTATGCTGAAAACTCTCAACTAGATATCAGAGGAACATATCTCAAAACAATAAAAGCTATTTATGACAAATCTTCATCCAATATCATACTGAATGTGCAAAAACTGGAAGCATTCCCTTAGAAATCTGGCACTAGACAAGGATGCCCTCTATCACCACACCTATTCTATATAGTATTGGAAGTTCTAGCCAGATCAACGAGGCAAGAAAACAAAATAAAGCGTATTCAGTTAGGAAAGCAGCAAGTCAAATTGTCTCTATTTGCAGATGACATGACTGTATATCTAGAAGACCCCATCGTCTCAGCCCAGAAACTCCTGAAACTGATCAGTAACTTAAGCAAGTCTCAGGATACAACATCAATGTGCAGAAATCACAAGCATTTCTATACACCAATAACAGACTTAAAGAGAGCCAAATCATGAGCAAACTCCCATTCACAATTGATACAAAGAGAATAAAATACCTAGGAATACAACTAATAAAGGTTGTAAAGGACCTCTTCAAGGAGAACTACAAACCACTGTTCAAGGAAATAAGAGAGGACACAAACAGATGGAGAAACATTCCATGCTCATGGTTAGGAAAAATCGATATTGTGAAAATGGCCATACTGCCCAAAGTAATTTATAGATTCAATACTATCCCCGTCAAGCTACCGATGACCTTCTTCACAGAACCAGAAAAAAACACCTTAAACTTCACATGGAACCAAAAGAGAGCCCGCATAGCCAAGACAATCCTAAGCAAAAACAACAAAGCCAGAGGCATCATGCTACCTGATTTCAAACTATACTACAAAGCTATAGTAATCAAAATAGCATGGTACTGGTACCAAAACAGAGATATAGACCAATGGAACAGAATAGAGACTCTGGAAGCAACGCCACACATATACAACCATTTGATCTTTGACATACCTGACAAAAACAAGCAATGGGGAAACAATCCCCTGTTTAATAAATGGTGTTGGGAAAATGGGCTAGCAGTGTGCAGAAAGCAGAAACTGGACCCCTTCCTGACACCTTACACTAAAATTAACTCCAGATGGATTAAATATTTAAACATAAGACCTAACACTGTAAACACCCTAGAAGAAAACCTAGGCAAAACCATTCAGGACATAGGCACAGGCAAGGACTTCATGACTAAAACACCAAAAGCATTGGCAACAAAAGCCAAAATAAGCCAATGGGACCTAATTAAACTCCAGAGCATCTGTACAGCAAAAGAAACAATCATTAGAGTGAACCGGCAACCAACAGAATGGGGAAAAATTTTTGCAATCTATCCATCTGACAAAGGGCTAATATCCAGAATCTACAACGAACCAAAACAGATTTACAAGAAAATTTTAAAAAAACCATCCAAAATGAGAGAAGGATATGAACAGACACTTTTCAAAAGACGACATATATGAGGCCAATAAACATATGGAAAAATGTTCATCATCACTGATTATTAGAGAAATGCAAATCAAAACCACATTGAGATACCACCTCACACCAGTTAGAATGGCAATCATTAAAAAATCTGGAGACAACAGATGCTAGAGAGGATGTGGAGAAATAGGAACACTTCTGCACTGTTAGTGGCAGTGTAAATTAGTTCAACCATTGTGGAAGACAGTGTGGTGCTTCCTCAAGGACCTAGAAATAGAAATTCCATTTGATCCAGCAATCCCATTACTGGGTATATACCCAAAGGATTATAAATCATTCTGTTATAAAGACACATGCACATGTATGTTCACAGAGGCAGTTTTTACAATAGCAAAGACCTGGAACCAACCCAAATGCCCATCAACAACAGACTGGGCAAGGAAAATGTGGCACATATACACCATGGAATACTATGCAGCCATAAAAAATGATGAGTTTGTCTCCTTTGTAGGGACATGGATGAATCTGGAAGCCCTAAGTCTCAGCAAACTGACACAAGAACAGAAAATCAAACACTGCATGTTCTCGCTTATAGGTGGGTGATAAACAATGAGAACACATGGACACAGGGAGGGGAGCATCACACACTGGGGTCTGTTGGAGTGGGGGCCAAGGGAGGGACAGTGGGGGGGGCAGGTGGGGATGTTGGGGAGGGATAACGGGGAGAAATGCCAGATATGGGTGACAGGGGGATGGAGGCAGGAAACCACATTGCCATGTGTGTACCTGTGCAACAATCCTGCATGATCTGCACATGTACCCCAGAACCTAAAGTACAATAATTTAAAAAAAAAAAAAAAAAAGGAAAATGGAAAAAAATGGTTTCTCATTTTTTCTGCTTCCTGTTGTTCTAGGTCCAAAAGAAAGTAAAATAACCAGACTTCCCCAAAGTTCAAACAGAGAGCATTTGGTTCCTTGTGAGAATGTTCTTGTGACCAAGCCAGCAGGGATCATACAGATCCCAAGAAATTCTCACATAACTACTATGAGGTAAGGAAGGAATGTTTATTATAATGGAAAAAGTGTGTGGAAAAAAATAGTTGACTGACATCAACATTTGGTATTTGCTTAAAATATTATTCTTCACCTCTTTTCCATAAAGAATAGACTCTTAGGTAACCCCTAATCTATGGCCCTTAATATGGAAACAAAACTAAACAATGTAAGAATGTTCTTGTTGGTAAATTGTACTTTCTCAAATCTCTACAAAGAATGTTGGAGACTGATAAAATGTATGCAAAATATTTGGGCACACAGTAGATAATAAATGGTTTGTGGGAGTTTGGGGCAAATTCTGGCACATGTAGGTCCTTCAGATCTTATAAATGTTCAATCAGAATGTAAAACAATACATACAATTGGTCAACCTTTCACCAAAATGTATGAACTTTACAAATTTTGGCAAATTAGGTATTAGATTTTTTAAAGTTGCTGTAATTTAAAGTACAAATCTTTTTCTCTCACAACCATAACAAAACCAACACAAAAACTAACTCTCACTGAGAATCAATAACTTTGATGAATTTCTGAGCAAAATAACAAAACATTCTGTTTAGAAATCGTTTCTGACTTTGTTTCATCTATGCCTTAGTTGCCAACGGAGGTTTGCAGCACCTTTAAGTCACGTCATTCAGCTTAATATTATCAACTTCCTGATGAAGCCTGTCTTTCTTGGACATCTGCGTGTTTACAAAGGATTTGGACAAGGAAATAAATTAATAGGTAACTAATTTCCCATGAAGTACTATGCTACTGATATTCTCTTATGAAACATGTTTAGATTGTTTTATATTCAGTATGTGGCTTACATGTGACATACACTAGACTCTTACATGTTGTTGAAATAGACTTACTGTTAAACTTTTGTCAGATTTAAAATTAAGATATAAAATCCTCTCAGTGGTTTAGTTAGAAACAAAATGCAACAATGTTTCTTACATGGATCACGCCTAGATAAAATTTGCTCAGAAGCAGTTTTAGACAAAAATTCAAGAAAATACTATATATTAATAAGGCAAAATAATCACAGCAAAAGACATTACATGAGTTTATCAATTGGTGGTAGTTAGAAACCTGGTTACTGTGACTTAAACTCATAGTTTTAAAAGACAAACCCAGAGAAATGCAGATGCACTGCTGGTTCAACAACTGAACTCCACTAGCACTAAAGGTACTTTAATTATTTTGGCTTTTCCTAATGATGGCATAATGGTTATTTCATCTCTCATCATCACATTGAAGGAGGAAGGAGAAGGGAGGGTTATCCCTATCAGGAAAACAAACATGTTTCCAAGAATCCTGTAGCCTACTTAAATCTCTGGCCACAATCATCACCTGGCCATGCCTGACTGGAAGGTGATTAGAGAGAAGGGAAATGGAAAAGGATTTTTGGTGGTCAACCAACAGTTCTGGACAGCATGGGATATAGAAGTCCAGAGTTCTAGAATCTGATGGTCCTGGGTCCATATCTCAGTTCTACCATATACTAGTTCAGTGATTTTGGGAATTATGTCAAATATTTCTAAGACTCAGTTTCTTCATTTGTGAGATGAGACCCCCCACCACCATGTACACTATGGTATACAAATTCTCAGTTTACTTAAGGATACAAATGTGTGATGAAGTAAAGGCCCCGAGAAGGAGGATGTATGGCTTTTTGCTGGCCTTTGCCTTCCTAAGGAGGACCCAGATACCAGTGTCATTCTCTATGCAGGTAGGGTCCTCTCAGGGTGGGCAAAAAAAGCCAACTGCTAAACCTCTGTCTTTTTTATTCTTCAGATTTACGATACCATCCTAGAAGTAAGTGCACTAAGAATCTTTATGTTTCTATCTAGGAGAATGTTGATGAGCACTGAGCTTTCTTGGTTCCTAAGCCAATTTAGCACCAAGAAGACCACAGCTTCTTGTGGGGAGACTGCAGTATCTATGAAAATGATGTATACTTCTACCTTTCTTGCCATACAGAACAACTGTTACCATGCACTGCCTCATGAGGTTGTTTTGAGAATTAAATAAGAGAAGACATGTTAATCTCTAGGAAATCAAGCTTGTGTTATATTTGGATTAGGAATATTCTGATTCCTGTTCTTAAAATTGTGCTGCTTGGAGGAAAAGTTTAGACGGTTTTCCTATTTCCTCTTCAATGTGTGTCAGGGCACACAAAGATTGGAAAAACAAAGAAAGAAGGGGGCAGAGAAGGAAGAGTACATTAGCAATGTCAGTTATTACTTATAATGTTAATCAACTACATATCTGTTCTTTACTTAGAACTAATTCATAAAATATACTATTTTCTATTTCCTTCTCCCCAAAAGTTTCACAACTCTATTTCAATTTCTCTAAATAAGGTTTATAAGCTCTGGGGTAGAAGGAAGGTAAAAAATATTTCTCTCCTACCCATCTATCCAGTGGAACAAATCCTGTGATCAGAAGTTTAGAACTTAGTCCAAACTCTGGGTAGGGAGAGGGACTGGAAATTGACTTAATTGCCAATTGCCAATGATGTGATTGATCATGTCTATGTAATGAAGCCCCCATAAAACTGCAAAAGGAGAGCATTCAGGGAGTTGTGTTTGTGAACAGAGTGCGGGGAGGGTGGTGTACCCAGAAGGAACACTGAAGCTCTGTGCCCAGTCTCCATATCTTGCCCTATATGTCTTTCATTTGACTGTTCCTGAATTATATCCTTTGTAATAAATTGGTGAACACAAGTGAAAGTGTTTCCTTGAATTTTGTGAGGTGTTTTAGTAAATTATCAAACGTGAGGAAGGGATCGTGGGAACCTCTGATTTATCGCTGGTCAGTCAGTAGCACATGTGACAACCTGGACTTGCAATTGGCATCTGAAGTGGGGAGTGAGGGCAGTCTGAAACTGAGCACTTAACCTGTGTAGTTTGTGCTAACCCAAGGTAGATAATATCAGAATGGAATTGTAAAATACCCGGTTGTTGTAGGGGAAGAAATCCCATACATCTTGGTGTCAGAGGTGAAGTACTGAGAGTAGCAGTAGTTGTAGTAGAGATAGATATTATTCCTTTAGTTGGTTTAGAGAAGTTGCTTTTGTTTTTTCTCAGACCATCTTAGGTTCATTGACTGGAACTCTGGCAATAATACTGACAAAAGACAGATTTAAAAGAGAAAAACTGGGTTTTACTAACACGTGTATTATGCATCTATGGAAAAACTCAGGCTGAGTAACTCAAAGAAGTGATTAGAACTTGAGCTTATATAACACCTTAACAAATGAACAATAACTGAGAGAAAAGACAACATAAAAGAAAAGGACTTTGAGCTTCTAGGTGTGGCATATTGTAGGATGGTAAACATACTGGGGACAGTTGTAGAAAACAAGTTACTTTAGAAAGATTTGTTATGTAGGTTCCTCTGGTGCCACCTCTGGGCTGATAAGAGTCTAAATTTTTCTCCAATTAAGAAATGTTCTGGAGAAGATCCAAGATGGCTGATTAGGAGCAGCTCAGTATTACAGCTCCCAGTAAAAGCGCAGAGGGTGAGTGGATGCCGCATTTCCAGACGGATTTTTATTGCCCATAGACCAGGAGATTCCCAGGCAGAGGAGCCCCATGGGTCACCAGTGCAGCTGTTTTGGGAGTGCGGCTGTTTTGCCAGCATCCCGGCGCAGCAGTTCTCTGTACAAAATACACTGGTCTCGATGCCTTTTTAAGCTGGCGAGTGGAGCTTTAGGAAGCCAGAGTTGCCCGTTAATCTGATTAAAAAGGGGTCTGAAAAAGGGAGCCAGGCCAGGAGATTCCCAGGCAAAAAAGCGTTGCGAATCTCAGTGCAGCTGTTTCAGCTGGCACAGTGGGTCGTGGCATGGGAAATCACACAGATCCCAGTGCCTTTTCAACAGGTGACTGCCACACCTGGGTGGGAGTCAACTGTTCAACTAAAAAAAAAAAAACAAAAGGCTCTGAGGCAGAGAGCCAGGTGATCAGGCTCAGCTGGTCCTACCCCCACAAACAAAAAAACGAATTGGAAATGCTCTGGGTTGAGAGTTTCACAGCAAGCACAGCTGAACCTGGGATGGTCCAGCTTCGTGGGGGAGGGGCATCCACCATTACCAAGGCACTCCACCACTATGGAGGTAGTCCTCCATTGCTGAGGCAGCCTGCTGTTGCTGAGGCAACCTGCCAATACAGAGAGAGTCTGCCATTACAGAGGTGGGCCACCATTGCCGAGGAGGAACATGTTCTAACACAATGCAAAGAAACTAAGAACCTTGAAAAAAGATTTGATGAAATGTTGATGAGAATTGACAACTTAGAGAGGAATATAAGTGAATTGATGGACCTGAAAAACACAACACGAGAACTTCGCGAACCATGCACAACTTTCAACAGCCGGAATTGACCAAGCAGAAGAAAGGATATCAGAGGTCGAAGATCAACTCAATGAAATAAAATGAGAAGGCAAAATTAGGGGAAAAAAGGGTAAAAAGGAATGAACAAAGTCTCCAAGAAATATGGGGCTATGTGAAAAGACCTAATCTACGTTTGATAGGTGTATCTGAATGTGACGAAGAGAGTGAATCCAAGCTGGAAAATACTCTTCAGGACATTATCCAGGAAAACTTCCCCAACCTAGCAAGGCAGGCCAATATTCAAGTCCAGGGAATACAGAGAACACCACAAAGATATTCCTCAAGAAGAGCAACCCCAAGGCACATCATCGTCAGATTCACCAGGGTTGAAATGAAGGAGAAAATGCTAAGGGCAGCCAGAGAGAAAGGTCGGGT